>JASCZW010009347.1:0-43151 GCA_034211315.2 Aedes japonicus | reverse complement strand
AGCCAGACGGAGAACTAGGCCGACCAGTAGTTCCCAACCATTCCCGACATCGAAGCAATCACCTGCATGTGCTTCCCGCCATCGAAGCCATCACCTGCATGTGTTTCCAGTCAGGAAATAACCATCTAATTGTGATACCAGCCGCCGCTTCTACGGCCAACACCACCAGGATCGCGATCCGCTAGAGCCCAGATACGCCCAGACACGCAAGTACCCCTGCATGACGTCGTGAGTAAATATAGGAAAATTGTAATTAAAACTTGCCTCTGTAGCCATTTGTTCAGAGAACATAGCCCTGATAATTAGCATTTCCACTTCTTCCTCGGTTTTCCGCGCTTTTGGGTTCGAAAAGGAACCATCCAACTTCCTCTTTCGCATTTACCTTGCATTTATAATATTTGAGCATCTCTGGTGTTAAACATTGCTGTATTATTATCGTTTGTGGTACACGTGTGAAGCCGGTGGGTGGGTAGTTCATTTCAAGTCGCTCCCGCTCAGGGTGAGTGCCTCCAAACTTGTCAGTGGGTGAGAGACAAGCCGATAAGCGACCCTAAGATTAACGTAACCCTTAGCTAGCAGGTAACAATTTGGCGCCCAACTAAAATTTAGCTTGTATTTGCATTTGAATTGTGCTTCGTCCCCCGGTAGGGAGAGTAAAAACAGTGCCTTGTTTTGTTAGTATCTCCGTCCTCCAAACGAAGCTTAAATTTGGTTGAGAACTGAAAAATTTAGCGCGATTAAATTATGGATGTGGAATTCGAACTTTTGTACCAAAGCTTATTAGTGCATCATCTCGACCGGCCGGAGATTGAGTACGAATTGAAGATTCGAGGTCTCCCGTTTACGGGAACGGAACCGCGCGCGGCTCTGATGAGACGTCTCAAAGAGCATTTGAAAATCGAAAAAGATCGAGCGAACCGAGATATAGAATTCGGAGCGATTAGAAACGACAATCGACGACGAAATTAAGACAATCGACGCGAAAGTGAAGGAGATAAAGATTTCCTCACCAATCGAACTCGATTTGAGGGAATACGCGATAGTCTTAAAACACGGTTGGCACACTACTTTGCCAGAACAAGGAGATTGCCTGAGAATACGGAAAATGATGAGGATCTTAAAGATATCGATGAACTTATTTCGTGTATTCGCGGTGCGTTCAATACGCATTTTTCATTGTTTTCGGGTCAGCGAGAGGTATTGGAACAATTGAACCAATCCTTTTCGAAGCTCCTAGTAGCCAGTCAGAACGCGTCACAGAACAAGAAGAAGGTTAGGCCCTCTCGGGAGGAAGATCACGAAGAATCTGCGGAAGGGGATGAAGAAGCTGAGGAAACGCCCGAAGCTTCGAATAGCTCGGGCAAACGAAGTTTGAAGTCAGTCAACAAACAGGTGGACAATTTCAATGCACCGTCGAATTTTCTTCCGTTCATGATGCCACCATGGATGTTCGGGAATCCCCAAATGCAAATGTGGGCGATTCAACAGATGTTGAGACCAGAATCATTAGAAGGTTTTCCACATCCTCAAGTGGGTAAAAAGGGTTCAGATAGGGCTGATAAACCGCGGGAAAAATCAAAAAGTCGTCGCGTTCGGCGAGATCGCGAGTACGTAGTTCAAGTTCAGAATCGAAGAAGTCATCTAGTACGGAAGCTGGATGGTCGTCAGAAGAACCACGGAGGACGTCGCGTGAAAAGAAGCACGATCAAAGATCGGATAGACGAAGGCCAGTATCCGACTGGAAATTAAAATACGACGGTTCAGATAACGGACAAACATTAATGAAGTTCTTGAAGGAAGTCGAGTTTTACGCGAAGTCGGAGAATATGCCCCGAAAAATCTGTTTCGGTCGGCTATTCATTTGTTTAACGGGGCCGCGAAAACCTGGTTCATGACCGGGTTCGAAAACGAGGACTTTACCTCGTGGGAAGAACTGAAAGAAGAATTAAAACGCGAATTCTTGAGCCCGGATCACGATCACTCAAGTGAAATACGCGCGATCGCGAGAAAGCAGGGCCCACGCGAATCTTTTCAAGATTATTTCCTTGAGTTACAGAAGCTGTTCAACTCATTGACCAAACCGATGACCGAAGGTAGGAAGTTTGAAATAGTGTTTCGGAACATGCGGGCGGACTATAAAGGCCACGCGGTAGCCTCGGATATCAACAACTTAGTTGATCTTAAGAAGTTCGGGAGACGTTTAGATGCAACGTACTGGTTCAAATACCAGACGTCTGCAACTGATTCAAACCCGCGCGGTAAACCGTCTCAAGTAAATGAGTTGAATACGGGAACGAAGCCGAAAACGACAATTAGATCAGATGAGAAACACAAATCGCGAACGTTCCGTAACTCCAATTTCGATCGCCGCGAATCCGAAGAAGAAAGAAATCCGTCGGAAAAGAAACCAAGCGGGCCATCTGAGAGCAAGGGAGTAAAGGATGGGTTCCAAGTTTTGTTAGAAAAATATCAACCACCTAGAGAGGGAATTTGCTATAATTGTCGCTTAAGAGGTCACCACGCACGTGAATGTGAAGGACCTAAACACAAATACTGTCAAAGGTGCGGCTTCCATGGTGCCGTCGCTGCGACATGCCCTTGGTGTGCAAAAAACGCGTCGAAGACTGTCTCGGAGGGCAGACAGTTCGAACGGCAATAAGGACCCTCGAAAATACGTTAGAAATTAAGGATACTTTACAGGACCTAGGCTTCGACGAAGTGTCCGATACCGATTATGTACATACTCACCATTTCCAACTGGATGAGGCAATTATAAACGTGACCAATGATGATCGACCACATGTTCAGATCGCGGTTTTTGAAATACCGTTGATAGGGTTATTAGACAGTGGGGCCCATCTGAGCATTCTCGGAGGGAATGCTTCAAAACTAATCAGAAAATGGGGATTGAGTATTTTTCCTTCAGACGTAAGTCTTAGAACTGCCAGCGGGCAAGAATTAGACGTTTCAGGTCTTGTTTACTTACCAGTGACCTTCAATGGTATCACAAAGATGATAGACACCTTAGTAGTGCCCTCGCTAAAGAGGCAAATTCTGTTAGGCATGAACTTCTGGCGCGCCTTCGAGATTCGTCCCACAGTGCGACAAGTCTTGGTTGAAGAGGTGGACCGAATCGAAAGCACCGAACTTGAGTCAAACGAAGACTGTGCTAAAACTCTAGTGAACAAAATAGATCTATCTGAAGAACAGGAAGCTAGCTTAAATTTGGTTAAAACCCAGTTTAAGGCAGCCACAGAGGTATGGCTTGATGCAACTGACTGGATAAGCCATCGCATTGAGTTAACGGAAGAAGCTAAAAGGCTTCCTCCAGCAAGAATTAACCCTTTCCCCGTTTCGCCGAAGAAACAAGAACAGATTAATACAGAATTAAATAAAATGTTAGAGAGTAAGATCATTGAAAAAATCATATAGTGACTGGGCGTTACGCTTGGTACCGGTAGAAAACCTGATGGCACGGTTGCGCCTGTGCCTCGATGCACGAAAATTGAACGAACGAACAATCAGGGACTCCTATCCCCTCCCTCACGCAGACCGCATCTTAAGTAGACTAGGACAAGCAAATTATATTACAACTCTGGACCTGTCGAAGGCCTTCTTACAAGTACCTTTACATCCTAGATCTCGTAAGCTGACGGCATTTTCGGTGTTAGGACAGGGATTGTTCCAGTTCACCCGGATGCCTTTCGGTCTGGTAAACAGCCCAGCCACGCTGTCTCGGCTGATGGATAGAGTATTAGGAGGGGTGAGCTGGAACCAAACGTGTTCGTCTATCTAGATGACATAATTGTTGTCAGTGAAACATTTGAAGAGCATCTGACCATCCTTAAGGAAGTTGCCAGCAGATTGCGAGCTGCGAACTTGTCAATAAACTTGAATAAGTCTCACTTTTGTGTGTCGGAGGTGACTTACCTCGGGTACATTTTAGGACCACATCGGCCTACGGCCAAACCCAGATCGGGTAACGGCCATAATTAATTACGAGCGACCAACCACATTGAGAGCCCTGAGACGCTTCTTGGGAATGTGCAACTACTATAGGAGGTTTTTGGCTAACTATAGTAGTTACACACAACACTTAACCGACCTTCTAAAGAACAAACCAAAAACTGTCTGTTGGAGCGATACAGCCGAAGCTGCGTTCAACAAGATAAAGGAAATGTTGATTAGTGCCCCAATACTTGCCAACCCCGATTTTTCCCGTCCTTTCGCCATCCACTGTGACGCAAGTGACGCGGCCATAGCCGGGGTACTGACACAATCACATGACGGTGTAGAAAAACCCGTTGCATATTTTTCACAAAAATTGACCCCCACACAACAACGTTACTTCGCAACAGAAAAAGAAGGTCTAGCGGTGCTTAATTCCATCGAAAAGTTTCGGTGTTATGTAGAGGGTAGTAAATTCACCGTATACACCGATGCCTCAGCATTGACCTACATACTAAGGAGTAGCTGGCGCACGTCGTCACGTCTTTGTCGTTGGAGCATAGAACTCCAAAAGTACGACATGATCGTTTTACATCGTAGAGGAGTAGATAATGTGGTCGCAGACGCCTTGTCAAGATCCGTAGAAGAGTTAGAAATTATCAATGATATGAAAGGGTGGTACGGAGACCTAGTTAGAAAGGTTCAAAAGAACCCCGAGAAATATAAAGACTTTAGAGTTAACCAAGGAATTCTGAAAAAACTTGTGTCTACTCAAAATGACCTGCTTGATTATAGCTTTTCATGGAAAACGTGTGTTCCCGAACATATGCGCGAAGGCATTCTAGTCGAGGAACACGACGATAAATTGCACTTAGGATGCGAAAAAACTTTAGCGTTGGTCAAGAAGAAATACTTCTGGCCAAAGATGATGGAAGATGTACGAGATTACATCAGGAAATGTTCAATTTGCCGTCAGAATAAACCCGCCAACCGGTCTCAAATGCCAGAGCCGGGTCGGCAAAGACTTACCAGTAAACCGTTCCAAATAGTGGCTTTGGACTTTATCCAGTCACTTCCGCGCAGCAAAAACGGAAACGCACATCTACTCGTGGTGATGGACCTGTTTTCAAAATGGTGTCTACTTACCCCCGTCAAAAAAATTTCAGCTCCTTTGGTCACAAAAATTCTGGAGGAATCCTGGTTTCGACGGTATTCAGTACCGGAATTCCTCATAACCGATAATGCATCGACATTTCTCTCCGCAGAATTTAAAGGTCTGCTTAAGAAGTACAAAATCCAACATTGGAAAAACTCGAGGCACCACAGCCAATCAAATCCTGTTGAACGTTTAAATCGAACGATAAACGCGTGTATTCGAACGTATGTTCGGGAGAACCAGAAACTCTGGGATACCAGAGTATCAGAGATTGAATTTTGCCTAAACAGTACCCCCCACATCGTGACCGGTTTCTCGCCATACCGAGTTCTGTTTGGACATGAAATAATTAGCACAGGGGAAGAACATAGGATGGACAGGGAGACAGACGAAATGTCTGAGGAGGAAAGGGTATTGAGGAAAGGAGAAATTGATGAGCGGATTTACTCCATCGTCCAACGTAACTTAAAGAAAGCACACAATAAGAACATAAACACTTATAATCTAAGATCCAGAAAGTTTGCTCCGGTCTACGAGGTTGGCCAGAGAGTTTTTCGCCGGAACTTTCGTCAGTCATCGACCGCAGACGCGTACAACGCCAAACTGGATGCTCTGTATGTACCATGCACCGTTCTCGCAAGATTAGGGACCAGCTCATATGAGCTAGCCGATGAGTCTGGGAAACCCATAGGAGTTTTCTCGGTTTGCGATCTCAAACCGGAATCCTAAAATCAATGACGTATATCAGATCTTCAAATCAGTCGCAGTACTTGATTAAATACTCACCTCAAATTTTGAAAGTCGTCCGGACGCAAAAGTATGATTGTATTCATCTGAAAATTGAAAAAGAATACACAAAATCAAATTCAAGGTCAAATTACTGTTATTTATGATTCTCAATATAAAAACTTACATGGCTACAACCATAATTTCCTCCAGCAAATGAATCCCCTCCCATCAGCTGATTATTCGAACATAAAAGACATCCTGACCGGTAAATGACATGTCAATCGCTGATACGCGCGCACCGGAGGTGTTTCCTTCTGCCGGACACAATTTTGACCCCGTGTAAGAGCCACAAAACTCGCGAATTTCGTAATTTAAACCGCGTTAAATATCTACGACCCGCATGCACCGTCGATCGTTTACGCGTCGGAGAGTAAATACAAAGTTTGACAGTTCTCAACCTAGTAGTAGTGATGGAAAATGAATTCTTTTCTTCTTCGTGTGAGTGAAGAAGGGTAATGGATTAATATTCCAAAAAGGCCTATAAAATAATAAATTAACTTAAATAATAATCGATTCAAGATTCAAATTAAATTATCAAAACTAATTCAGAATGAAATTCTTTCATCTCGGTGGGGATGATGGGGTAATGTAACCGTTGGTTCCAATTTTTACTTGCTGGCTTCGCCACAAGGTGAATTTCCTACTTCCCTTAATACGCCCTTTTAAAAAATTAAGAAAAAGAAACAAACCCACTAACACAATCATGGGCCTGTGGGTGGCACTCAGTGGCTTGGGAGTGTCAGCACCAGTCCCACTCTCAGCCGACGCATAGTTTGAGTGGTCGCTCGTTGAGCGGTGTGAACGACGCTCCAAGGGGGAAAAGTAATCCCGCCTAGAGAATGCACTACTCCTTCATAGGTGGAGTCAAGTGTCATAAATGGGGTAAACAGCAATGTTGCGAGCATAACTGTCAACGATCGTTTACGATGTTGACAGTACTTCGGCTCCACCGAAAAAAAAAGTTCGATATTATAAAAGTCTTGCTCTGTAGTGAGCAAAACCTCTTTTTGCTGGAAATGTTCAAAAGTGAAGGAAGTGCGCGCAAGGTCGTTGATCTAAGTAATACAGAAAGTTTTATTAGAAATGTACATTACAATGTGGAAGTGTTAATAATTAGAGTTATTGTTTCTTTGTTTATAGGGTTAATTGTTATTAGAAGTCAATTATTAGTATTGTGTTAGTCAGTCAATAGCTAAAATTAGTACGGTCACGCGCTAAAAGTGGCTGAAATTGTGAAGTAAAACCGTCATTGTAAGCCAAAAACATCAGAAAAGAGGTAATTTTTCTAAACTAAACTTAGAGGCTAAGTGTGTCAGAGGCTAGGGCAATTTGACGTCACAGGGGACTAATCTTGTGGGCAGGTCCACGAAGCGGGCCTTTTTCTTTGTACCTTTTTACTCGGCAGAAGAATATCCGGAAGGGTGAAAGTTACGGACGGAAGAATCGCGAGATAAAGAGCGCGCCCAAGCCAGCAAAAACGAGTCCGCCATCGCTGCTAGATAGTCGGTCCCACGCTGGGTACCCGCTATTGTTATTGCCGTCATCAATACACCGTAGTTCACCACCGCCTTCCACCGATCGTCGACTTACCGCCATTCACCGGTACGCCGCTTGCAAGCAAGACAGCGAGCCAGACGGAGAACTAGGCCGACCAGTAGTTCCCAACCATTCCCGACATCGAAGCAATCACCTGCATGTGCTTCCCGCCATCGAAGCCATCACCTGCATGTGTTTCCAGTCAGGAAATAACCATCTAATTGTGATACCAGCCGCCGCTTCTACGGCCAACACCACCAGGATCGCGATCCGCTAGAGCCCAGATACGCCCAGACACGCAAGTACCCCTGCATGACGTCATGAGTAAATATAGGAAAATTGTAATTAAAACTTGCCTCTGTAGCCATTTGTTCAGAGAACATAGCCCTGATAATTAGCATTTCCACTTCTTCCTCGGTTTTCCGCGCTTTTGGGTTCGAAAAGGAACCATCCAACTTCTCTTTGCATTTACCTTGCATTTATAATATTTGAGCATCTCTGGTGTTAAACATTGCTGTATTATTATCGTTTGTGGTACACGTGTGAAGCCGGTGGGTGGGTAGTTCATTTCAAGTCGCTCCCGCTCAGGGTGAGTGCCTCCAAACTTGTCAGTGGGTGAGAGACAAGCCGATAAGCGACCCTAAGATTAACGTAACCCTTAGCTAGCAGGTAAACAAAACTCGAGATAATGAGCTAACCAACAACCAGATGAAACAAATCAAAATCAATGACAATTTTCAAAACAGGATCAATAACGTTACAAATACCCTAAGAAAGATTAGTTCTCAAATATCATTGATCAATAACACATTAAGACAAGATAACATTGTAGAACATATGAACCTAATATTTAGTAACGGATTCTTTAATTCATGCCTTAGAAGACATTGAAGAACAAGTCGAATTTTCAAGACAAAATGTACTAAGCAAGAATATACTTTCGTTAGAGGAAAAAATATATATCTTTCAAAAGTTAATGCAGCAAGATTTAAAGTTAGAATTTATAGACGAAATTTTCTTATTCAGCTCAGGAAGCATAACGATCAGCAAAGACAATGTCGTCATCTTAGTGAAGATCCCGATACTGGACGACAACCTCTACGAATTACTGGAACTCCAAACCGTCAACATAAACCAAACAAAAATCAACACAGATATTCAGTGGGTAGCCAAACACCAAAATAGAATAATCCCACAACGTAAGAAATGTAAGATTTAGCGATGACTCACAGACATTAAAAGACGAGTGCATCTACAAATTCCTGACGCATCAGAAACCAAAATGTTCAATGATTAAAACAGAACAACTAACTCGTGTAAAGGAAATCATGAGAGGTATTATATTCATCGATACAAAAGCCAAGCTAGAAATTTTTAGCTCTTGTGGCGACTCCAGGGTAGTATCAGAACCTACTGTAATTGAAGCAGAGAACTGTACTATAAATGTCCTGAACTATACATTCCATAGTGAGGATCAATTTAAGCCCAAACAAGAGTACCTTGTGCCAACTTACAACAAGCAACCGGAAACAATTAACAACGTATTGGATGGACCTGAAGAACTCAAAATCGATAATCTGAAGTTCCTGAAGGAAATACAATTATACCAGAGGACGACGTTGGTTGGAGGTACAACCATAATCTTAACAATAACCATTATAAGTTTTCTCTTCCTAGTGATCATCATTAGAAGGAAGAAAGCCAAACAGGCCAAGGACATTACCAAGAAACCTCTAGATGATGCCAGAAACGAGGAAGAAACGATAGCCGAAGGACAACCAAGGGGTACGAAATTCATCAAGCTTCCTGTACTCAGCTCTCTAAGAAGTCAACCGAGGACGGTCAACAATCTTGAGGGGAAGAGTTATGAAACAGCGGACACCACCACCACATTAATCGAGAAGCAGGATAACCACACCGAACCCAAATCAACATAGCAACAGCCAGGGAAACTACCAACGGCAATACCACATCGATCAACGCACCGCAGAAATGATGACCCAGGGAATCCAGCACAGCAACAAGCGAAGCGACGTGGACGACCGACGTGGACGAGCAACGTGGACGAGCAGCACATCGGACGATATTGATCGATTTTGCTGAATAGGGACCTTTACATAATAAAAGGGCTAGAGATAGGAAATTAAGATTCAGTTTTTGATGTAACTTTGTAGTGAATGGTAATTAAAGTTGTTTTTAGTGAAATAAATATTTTTTTATAAGTTCGAGATAAATTACGACCTAACGTATATATATATATATATATATATATATATACATATATACATATATATATATATATATATATATATATATATATATATATATATATATATATATATATATATATATATATATATATATATTTTTTTAACCAGGCACGTATTTGGTATTATTTAAAAATAAGGTTGACGTTATAAAGTTCTAGTCAGATACATCTCACCAATTGCCGCTTCCTTCGTTACACTCTCTTGTTCATTCGTAAACATAAAAGTTCTCGACGTTGCCTCGTAATTAATTTCATGCACTCCCGACAAAATAAGCGCAAAAATTAACGTGGCCAAACCGCCCGTTATATATGTAACCTGCATAAGAAAACTCTGTACACCACATGGTGAACGCATCTGAAATTATGTGGCAGCCTTGCCTGAAATTATGTGGCAGCCTTGGCACGCATGCGCATTGTCTTCGTTTGCTGCTTCTGATAAGCAAATAGCCGTTTTCTACACGCACTGGTCTTCTTTTTTTGCACTCCACACTCTGCCAATAATCAAATGCCCGATACGAGGCCACTCTATATTGAACTTCAAAACTGCTAATAATCATCGATTCACTCGCGACAAAGCCGACAAACGCTCAAACCTAATAATGTATGTCCGGATGTCTCAATACTACCACTAATAAGCAAAACTAAGCTGATGTAACTCCTCTTCCGGGTGCGGGGGCGCAGCACAAAAAACCACAAAATGTGGAAATACTACCGACACTCACACATTTCGGGTGGGAATCGATTGTATTCACTACAGGTTTCCCAAAGCACGCGGATATTTTATGATTTCACTGTTAGTTAAAGTTAAATTACGAATTATACGATTTTTTTTCGCGAAAACGACGCAGCAAAAACAAAACACGTCAGTTTCAAAGCACGGCTGGCTGCGATTTTTTTCTGTCGCACTTCTCCCAAACACGTTAGTTCAAAATCCGTTTTCAACTTGTCACAAATCTTCTCGATCAGCGACTTGTCCGTTGACGCGATCAACAAACCGTCCACATAAACAATCAAAATCACAATCCGATGTCTTTCACATACAGGCACGGATCTGCTAAAGCAGCTTTGAACCCATTCTTCACTAACACTTCATCCAATCGTCGATTCCAGCATCGAGCAGACTGCCGCAGCTTGATTCGGCTGAAGAGGGAACATCGTTCACCTTTCCGGAAGGTGCTTCAAGGAAGCGAAGACGCGTCCGCCCACGGAAAGTTGTTGAAAAGAAGCCCGAGACCAGCTTGCCCAATTCATGGAAAGGTGGAAAAAAGGAAAATCCTAATCCACCTGGTTTTCGTAGTACTAACTACACCCAGGACTTTCCATCTCTCCCGGGGACATCCAAAACCCCTGAAGCCCCAATTTTAAGAACAGAAGCCCCCTCCTCTAGTGGGCTGTTCTCATTTGATGACATTGCCGAAGGTATCTTTAAGTACCTCGAAATTTCTGACCCTCTCAAAAGCATTGTTATGGCAATGCTTCCCACTGTGAAAACCTTTTTGCAGAAATTAACATTAAAGTGGCCCATCCTTGCAGCTATCATTTCCTTCGATGGATAATTTTCCAAATGAGGTCGGGGATTTGATCACTGTTCTACAGTGGAATTGTCGAAGTTTGATTCCTAAATTGGAATCTTTTAAATTTTTAGCTCACACTACCGGTTGTGATGCATTCGCTCTTTGTGAAACATGGCTCTCTTCCGAAATCTATCTTCCGATTCATGATTTCAATATTATTCGTCTTGATCGTGAGGATTCGCGTGGAGGAGGAGTACTTTTGGGGATCAAAAGTGCTACTCCTTCTATAGAGTGAATTTTCCTCCAATTCCAGGTATTGAAGTTGTCGCATGTCAGGCTGTTATTAAAAATAAAAGCCTTTGCATTGCTTCCGTTTATATTCCTCCAAGAGCCTCCATTAACCGGAAAACAACTCTCAGATGTTTGTTCGGTTCTTCCTGCTCCGCGGTTGGTCATGGGAGATTTTAACTCTCACGGTACAGGCTGGGGAGAACTGTACGATGACAACCGGTCTTCCCTGATATATGACCTCTGTGACAACTTCAATATGACAGTTCTTAACAATGGAGAAGTAACACGTTTGGCTGGTACATCCTCAGTTGGCAGTAGATTAGACCTCACACTTTGTTCGAATACATTATCGTTGGATTGCACATGGAATGTGATTCAAGATCCCCACGGTAGTGATCACTTGCCCATAAAAATTTCGGTTGCCACCGGGTTCAATCCGTCGAAATCTGATAACGTCACGTATGATCTTACCCGTCACATCGATTGGACAAAGTTTAGGACAGCAGTAGATGAAGCCGTAACGACGGTAGAAAGGCTTTCACCGCTGGAAGAGTATAACTTCCTCTCCAACCTGATCTTAGACAGCGCGCTTCAAGCTCAAACTCGACCAGTTCCAGGGACGTCATCTCGCAGGAAACCTCCTTCTCCATGGTGGGATCAGCAATGCACCGAGGTTTACCGTAAAAGTCCGACGCGTTTAAAGTTTTCCGTAGACGTGGAACACCTGAGCACTTCGAAGTATACACGGCTCTCGAACGTGAACTTAAGAGCCTCATCAAGGCCAAGAAACGCGGTTACTGGCGAACATTCGTGAACGGGCTATCGCGCGAAACGTCGATGAGTACTCTTTGGAACACGGCGCGAAGGTTGCGTAACCGAACTACGAACAACGAGAGCGAAGAGTACTCGGACCAATGGATCCTCAAATTCGCGCGAAAAGTTTGTCCAGATTCTGTGCCGGCACGGATGATTCCTCGCGAAAACACGAATTCGATAGATGAGATTAGCCAACCCTTTTCAATGGTAGAGTTCTCTCTCGCACTCCTTTCGTGTGGCAATACGGCTCCAGGCGCTGATAGGATCAAGTTCAACTTGCTCAAGAACCTCCCAGACGTCGCGAAGAGGCGCATGTTGAACTTGTTTAATCAGTTTCTAGAACTCAACATTGTACCGGATGATTGGAGACGGGTGAGAGTTATTGCCATTCAAAAACCTGGTAAGCCCGCGTCCGACCACAACTCCTATCGACCCATCGCGATGTTATCTTGTATTCGGAAAGCTGTTGGAGAAAATGATCCTTTTCCGTCTGGACAAATGGGTTGAGACGAACAACCTGCTTTCAGATACTCAATATGGTTTCCGTAGGGGTAAGGGAACGAACGACTGTCTCGCGTTGCTTTCCACAGATATTCAGTTAGCTTTTGCTAAAAAGAGCAAATGGCTTCTGTATTCTTGGACATAAAGGGGCTTTTGATTCAGTATCTGTTGAAGTTCTTTCAGATAAACTCCACGCTTGTGGCTTTTCACCATTAATGAATAATTTTTTGTACAATTTGCTGTCAGAGAAACATATGAGCTTTTCTCATGGAACCTCTACAGCTTCACGATTTAGCTACATGGGTCTCCCCAGGGATCATGTTTAAGCCCCTTTTGTATAATTTTTATGTCAAAGACATTGACGGTTGTCTAGGTGACAACTGTACGTTGAGACAACTTGCAGATGACGGCGTAGTGTCTCGTCACGGGACCCAATGGGGTCGATCTGCAAGGACCCTTACAGGATACCTTGGACAATTTGTCTACTTGGGCTCTAGAGCTAGGTATCGAATTCTCTACGGAGAAAACTGAGTTGGTAGTTTTTTCTAGGAAGCATAACCCAGCACAACCGAAGCTTCAAATTTGGGGTAAGCCGATAGCTCATTCTATGTCATTTAAATATCTTGGGGTCTGGTTCGATTCAAAGTGCACCTGGAGATCCCATATTGAGTATGTGAAGCGAAAGTGCCAGCCAAGGATCAACTTTCTCTGCACAATTACCGGAACCTGGTGGGGAGCTCATCCACAAGATCTTCTAACGTTGTACCGGACAACGATTTTGTCGATTATGGAATACGGTAGTTTTTGTTTTCAGTCAGCGGCTCGGTCGCACTTCATTAAACTGGAACGTATTCAGTATCGGTGTCTTCGTATCGCGTTAGGTTGCATGCACTCGACTCACACCATGAGTCTTGAAGTGCTGGCTGGCATGTTGCCACTCTGGATCGGTTTACAGAATTATCTCTCCGGCTCCTCACCAGGTGTGAAGTTATGAACCCCAGGTGATCGAAAATTTTGAGAAGCTCCTTGAGTTGAACCTCAAACCCGCTTCATGACCTTGTACCATTTGTACATAACACAGGATGTCAGCCCTTCGCCGAACATTTCCAATCGTGTTTGCTTCTCCGATTTCGACAATTCGGTTCATTTTGATTTATCCATGAAGCTGGAGCTTCGTGGAATCCCAGAGCATCATCGTCCTATGATTGCTCCGGTGATATTTGCTGCAAAGTTTGGCCAAGTTGATTCCACTAAATCGTTCTTCACTGACGGATCTTTGATAGAGGAGTCAGCAGGCTTTGGTATATTTAATGAAATTTATAGCGCCAATCGTAAACTTCAAGCCCCTTGTTCCGTGTATGTCGCTGAATTAGCGGCAATACATTTTACGCTAGAAATTGTTGCCTCATTAACACCGGATCAGTACTTCATTTTCACGGATAGTCTCAGTTCTATAGAGGCTATTCGCTCCTTGAGGCCGGTAAAGCACTCCTCGTATTTTCTCATGAAAATACAGGAGCTTCTAAGTGCTTTATCTTCGCGTTATTTTATCATCACCTTTGTATGGGTCCCATCTCATTGTTCAATTCCGGGCAATGAGAAAGCGGACTCGCTTGCAAAGGTGGGCGCTATGGAAGGCGATATTTGTGATCGACAAATCGCCTTCAACGAATTTTTTCCTATTTTTCGTCAACAGTCACTCGTCAGCTGGCAGTATAAATGGAGTAAAGGAGATTTGGGGCGATGGCAACATTCTATCATCCCAAAGGTGTCGAAGAAATCTTGGTTTAGGGGATGGATGTGGGTCGAGACTTCATTCGTGTCATGTCTCGCCTCATGTCCAATCATTATTCTTTGAACGCTCATTTATACCGGGTTGGGCTGAGCGACAGCAATCTCTGTGAGTGTGGACAAGGCTATCAGGACGCAGATCACGTTATTTGGTCTTGTTCTGAGCATCGTGAGGTCAGATTGGGGCTTTATGATTCCCTTCGGGCTCGAGGTAGACAACCCAATGTGCCCATTCGAGATATTTTGGCTGTACGTGATTTGGAGTACATGAAACTCATTTATGTGTTTTTGACTAACATTAGCATTAGATTGTAGTTAGTTTAACATGTATGTTTAGTATAAGTTTTTTTTTCTGTGTTCGTGTGTTTTTTTTTTTCTCTTTCAAAAATGTTCGAATAAAAAGAAAACCAAAAGTTGTGTAGTTATAAGTGTTTCAATAATTTAGAATTTAAATTTAATGTGTTATGTAAACCATACTTTAAATTCCCACCCTCTATCCCATCCGTAATTTGTAATTCCTATTAACCTCGAGACGGCCGCGAGTAATCGGCTCTATCCTCCTAACTTTAGTTTTAAGATAAATGATGTATAAAAGTATGAAAATTTGGCTCTGTAAAGTTTATTCGATTGAGCCTGTACAAATAAATGATTATTAAAAAAAAAAAAAAGACTGCCGCAGCCCATAAATGCTGCGCTGGAGACGGCATACGAAATTCTCCATCCCAGGAACGATGAAACCAGGTGGTTGACCCATGAACACCTCCTTCCCGAATAGAAATGGTGATGTAAAAAATATTAGCAGACATCTTCCAAACATTAAATTTAAATGTGGGTTGTCGTATTCTAAATGTATTCAAAGTTCAAAGTAACGCCCTAGTACATATAAATACAACATATTTAAACTTCACATTAAAAACAAACGTATTGATGATGTTAAGTTTAACATCAGAACACGTCTTATAAAACTAGAATCTAAAATTACATGACAATCAAACGTTATGTATGTGTGAAATGTTGTGTACCTAAGACATCTAAACACATCTGATGACATTATAATTGGCCGTTACCTTAGAAATAAACTTCATTCTACTGTAAAAGACTGCAGGTCTACAGCATTAGAAAACTTCTTACAACATAAGAATGAAACGTTACAATAGAATCAAAGGTCTTTGTGAAGTAAAATGTTGTATTCACAATAAGCCAGAATACATCTTGTGTCATAACAATCACACGTTGCGTTGAAATGCATGTTGCATGATGTAAAATTTTGTACTCATAAAATATCGGTAAATATCCGATGCGATTAGAATTAAGTGTGAATCGTATATGTTTTGGCGATATTGGTGCATATTTACTTTATGTACTTTACTCAACACCCAAATAATTACCTTAGCCTAACATGTGATTTTGATGCTTTCAGATTATTTGGTTTTAATGTTATTATCTACAACTGAAAACATCCGGAAACGATACACCGTCACGTTTTTCTACAACTGAATGCATCATATATCATCTCTTTTATTGGATAAAATCGACACTTGAAAACATATGTAAGATGTTTATTCATAACCTTTAATACATCTGAAAACATCAAAAATCCTTTGACTGTGCTGTTTTATTCAAATACATTTGAAAACATCAATATGCTTTGATATCTTAAAACATCAGAAAAACATTTTATTTGAATGTCAAAATCATGACGTTAAAGGGACATTGGGTTAGAAAAAAATTGTTTGAAAATGTCTGATGTTAACATCATGTTACCTTGCCTAAATACAGCGAAAACGATCTGATCTCTAATGTTCAACGTAAGATGTACATTTGAATTTCATGTTGATGTAGACATTGAAATCAGACATCAGCCTGATGTAAAGTTTTATTCGGGTTCTCAAGTGAACCGTAGAGGTAGGCCGTCTTCACGTCCATGTGGCGGACGAGCATATTACTCTTCGCCGCCATCGAAAGAAAAATACGAAACGTTGCTTGGCAGGTAACGGGCGCGTACACATCTCCAACGTCAACTCCGGATCGCTGGGCGTAGCCTTGGGCTACCAGCCTCGCCTAATGTTTTATGATACGGTTCTCTTCATTTCTCTTCTCCTTGTAAACCCATTTTGAACTAATAGGCTTCTTCCCTTCTGGCAATGGGACCAACTTCCACGTTTCGTTCTTCCGATGAGACTCCAGCTCTTCTAGCATAGCGTCACGCCAAACACAGTCTTTCAAAGCTTCTTTGTGGTCGGCTGGACCTTCCACAGCACGCGCTGCGAAACCTACGGCATATTCCAGGTCATATTCCTCCAAATGACGGGGCTTCGTTCCAATGTTCGGTCTAATCGAACGACGGACTCTCGGACTGGAACTTGCTTCAGGCTCTACAGCCTCAACTTCTGCTTCAGCTTCAAAGTAATCTTCGTTTGTTTCTTCGAGCAGTTTTTCCTTCTCTTTTTTGAAGGGAATCGGTTTGATCTCTTCTTCTTTTTCTTCCACACATTCATTTTTCTTCTTCATTCCAGCTGACATTTCGACTGACGCCGACCCATTCATCATCTCGCTCAAGCGAGCATCTCGGCTCACCGTGATCTTATCCGTCTTGATATCCACGAAACGGTAAGCCTATTGCTCCATCGCATAGCCCACAAAAGTCAACTTTCGGGCTTTGCTATCCAGCTTCTTCCTCTTGGTATCCGGCACGTGGACAAACGCTTGGCTACCGAACACACGGATGTGGCTTAAATCCGGCTTTCTTCCCCACCGTGAGGGGTTTTCTGGATCGACCTTGATGGCAACCTGTTCTGAATGTATGTGGCGGTTAGCATTGCCTCACCACAGAAACGCTTTTCCATTCCAGTGTCGACCAATAAACAAGTTGCCATTTCCGTCAGTGACCTATTTTTGCGCTCGGCAACGCCGTTCTGTCACGGACTAATTGGGTCCATGGTTCTGTTGCGGTGAGTAGGGGGCAGAGTATTGGGACTGAATTCCTTGCTGCTTATAGAAACTGCGAAGCTCTTTGTTAATGAACTCTCCCGCTCCATCGGATCGTATAATCGCCGGTTTCCAACCGAAGAGGTTCTCAACCCACTTTACATACTCTTTAATGACTCCAGCAGCTTCGGACTTGTGCTTCAGCAGGTAAGTTACCGTAAACCGACTGAAATCGTCGGTTATTGCCATCGCGTATCGATTTCCACTTGGTGTGATGTTGTCCATCGGTCCACAAAGGTCCGTGTGAACGATGTCCAGAATACGAGTCGCCTTTC
The DNA here is from genome assembly GCA_034211315.2 of Aedes japonicus. Taxonomy (NCBI): domain Eukaryota; kingdom Metazoa; phylum Arthropoda; class Insecta; order Diptera; family Culicidae; genus Aedes; species Aedes japonicus. Next base: position 25,277 of record JASCZW010009347.1, on the reverse strand, counting down.
GTTCGACTACTGGATTGAATGGCAACCTTGCCGATTTACTCTGCAAACAACATTCACACACTACTCGCATACCGCAATCACTCACCTTGATTCCTGTAGCCAAGTTTTCCTTCAGAATCCGTTCACCAGCGACCCAATCACGGTGACCGAGCCTCCTATGCCACTGGTGCTGACAGTCCACTCTATGCCGATTTTCTGAAGCAGCCAACGACGCTTCTGCTACTCGCAAGTAATACAAACCACATTCCACATCGAACGCTGAAGAGCTTCGGTTTAGTTTTCTTTTCGCAGTCCGTGTTACTTTTTCATCTCAACCCGTTGCCACCACGCGGTGATTGTAGTGTGGAAAAAAAGTGGACTGTATCGAATCGCCGAAATCCAGCCGAGCGTTCTTTAAGGGAAGCAGGCATTCCCGGCCAAGTCCGACGGATGCTCTGTCCAACCTAAAACCTCATCAAACACTCGAGGAAAAAAGTGTTACCCCTTCACGGATCGCAGCAAGAAAGGAAGAAAGGTCATCACTCCATCCACTGCCGGTCAGCAAGCGGTGCTTTGTTTGCGAACAACAGCAGGAGGTGCTATATCGGCAAAGGCACAGCAGCACAGGGCAAGTAGCACATTTGTTTTTCCCTTTCGTCTGCTAGTGTTTTGTTTATCTCTCTCCCATATTGTGAATTGTTCTGCATAGGGTGGTTCAAAAATGAATCATCTCATTTTTATTTTTATTTTTTTTATTTTATTTTTTTTCTGTCCCTTAATTTTTGTCATGGACGATTGTACCAACAATCAATATGCAACTAGCGATTTGAAATTGGTTCACTGTTGCAGAACCCCTTGGTCCGAAGTACACCTTGAAGCCAGCAGCTTACTATACATATTTGCGCCTTTGTTTTGATTTGCTGTGTTATTTTGACAGAATATTTGAGAGTGTGTTCGTGTGAGTTCATTATTGACTTGGGACCGAGCTTGGGACCGATCTTCTAGTACTGACAGCCAAGAAAAAATCATATTTGTATGGGACCTACTAGTCTTAGAGTTAGTCTATGGTAATAGCAACAATCAATATGCAACTAGCGATTTGAAATTGGTTCACTGTTGTAGAACTCCTTGGTCCGAAGTACAACTTGAAGTCCACACCTTGTTATACATATTTGCGCCTTTGTTTTGATTTGCTGTGTTATTTCAACAGAGTGTGTGAGAGTGTGTTCGTGTGAGTTCATTATTAGGGGCGAATTATTGAGCTTGGGACCGAGCTTGGGACCGATGTGCTAGTACTGACTGAGCCAAGAAAAAAATCGGTTTTGTAAGGGACCTACTGGTCTGAGAGTTAGTCTATGGTAATAGCATGCATATATAGGACAAACGCATTACGTCTAGTGCATCATTGAAGTTGGATAAAAGCTGAAAAAGGCCCTACTAAGACTAATACTAAAACTAATGCAATATCTTTTGTAATGCCATAGAATATTGCTAAAGTTGCATTATTGCATTGGTAATGCATCATTACATTCTTAAGCTAATTAAGCTAATTAAGCTACTCTAACGCTTCATTACTTGACAACTGTTGAATTGATGCAATCCCGCATTACCGATGTTAATTTTGGGTTGAATAAGTGCAATAATATAATGCTTGTTATTACTTGGGTATTATCTCTGGTATCAGAAAGCGATTGTAAGACAAAGTCATGAATTAATCTTAAATACACTTTATTCAAATTAAAATGCAGCATAATTTTCTCGTTCAATACAGGTGAGTGCTGTTCAGCATCTTCTTCGAACAGCTTAATGATGATGGATGTGACGGTTGCGGAATTGATACATTTTTTAACACATAATATTCGCGAGATCCAGGAGGCACATCACTTCTCCACTTACAAACCGGAATTTATCCGGGTTTCCTGCGTAAACAACACCACAAACTGATAACATCAATTTTCCAGGCCTGCTGGGTTATATCTTCGAAAATTGCAACTGTCAAAGTGTGCCACAAAAGTGCCACACGTGTTCCGTTGTGGTGTAAGATTTTCTACTATGGCGTGCCTGGCACACTGTTCTAAGCGACTCACCCCTTGGTTTATATACTAGTGGGCAAGTCACTGGGCCCATAATCTCAACGTTCAAGGTTCGAATGCACGTTGCTCCATATTTTCATATTTTAATTTTTTTTTATTTCATAAGGCAAATTTATGAAATTCATACTTCTTTCTTAGAGCAAATAATATCCCCCGGACTAACGGCTCTCCTGGTAGGAAGGCTGTTCCCTGGTGGAACCCAGAAGTGCATTCTGCGGTCAAGCTTCGCCGTAAAAAACTCCGTGCTTTTCAGAGGATGGCAGTAGGCGATCGAAAAGACTCCCCCACTCATGCAGAATTTAAAGCCGCTGCGAGGAAAGTAATCAAACGCGCAAACCAAGACAGCTGGGATCAATTCCTTTCCTCCATGGGGGAAAGTTCATAGGTTAAATGGGAGCAAAAGCAGACAACCAACCAGGCTCCGGATCAACAATCAAATCACAGACGACCCCTCCACTATAGGTCGGTATCGTGTTCGAAAGAAATTTATTTTTCTATACCAAACCCATGTTAAATTCCGTTTACTGAAACGGAAAAGTAAAGAATCGAAAATAAATTTCTGCAGCAGTATGCACCTGAAAAGAACGAAAAATAAAATGAGAATTTGTAAGGTTTCCACGCAAACTAATGGGAGCTCCTGGGGAGCTGTCACTTTTACTTTCGGAAAAATATTCCGCTCGATTATTCCGTAAGTGAAGGTGACATTTCGTTCCATGCAGATCAACTGTCAAAATTCCGCTTGGTAATATTGAACAAAATACCGTAACCTCTTTACTTTTCAGGTCGATACTGGGCTTATCTCCGAACACCTTGCTGACCATTTCTCCAAATCCTCATCTTCCTCGAATTATTCTGACCATTTTCTTTCGCATAAATCCTCTCAAGAAGCATCCCCTCCCTGTTTTGATACTGTCACGATTCTAAAGTTTAACCTTGATTTTTCATTTGATGAGTTAGAGTGGGCTCTGCACAAAGTACATGGTTCATCTGCAGGCCCAGACGACGTTGGTTACCCTCTTCTCAAGAATCTTCCCCTCATAGGAAAAACCACTCTTCTATCTCTGTTCAATAACATGTGGAATAATGGCGAAATACCCGAATCCTAGAAGGAAGGCATGATCATTCCGCTACCCAAGCCCGACAAAGATAGGAGTAGCGCCGACAGTTACCGGCCCATCACCCTTCTTAACTGTATAGGCAAGGTTCTTGAGAAGATGGTCAACCGACGATTCATGACTCTGATGGAATCTCAGGGTTTGCTCGACAATCGACAGTTTGCTTTCCGCCCGCATAAATCCACCGACGATTACCTCACTGAGCATGAGGTTATCATTGACTCTCACCTGGAAAGGGAAATGCATGGTGACGCTGTATCTCTCGATCTGTCTAAAGCATACGGCCGTGCGTGGCGATTTCCCATACTCAAGTCTCTTGAGGAATGGGGAATCAAAGGTCGCATGGGCCGCTATGTACAAAGCTTTCTGACGGACCGGAGATTCAGGGTCTACATAACCGATCTGAGTTGAGAAGTCAGCAAAATGGTATTCCTCAAGGCTCGGTGATAGTCCCCACCCACAATAGGAAAAAGATGAGCAAACTACCCGATATTACCTTAATCAGTACACCATCAAATCTAAACCTTCCCTCAAAATTCTTTGCGTCTATCTTGACCAGAAGCTTACCTTTAGTCACCATGCAGAAGGTGTGCGTAAAACCACCAAAAAGCGACTAAAGGGTGATACGGTCAAAATTTGGTCAAGGGAAAACGCGTGTAAATCGGTGAAATCGTTTATTTAAAAAATCAAATTAAATTTCTTTTTCAAGTTCAATTAGTATAAAATTCAGGAAAAATATTCAGTTAGGCTTCCGCTTTTCCAAATCCGAATTGCCGGGCCTTATGCTTGACCCCTGCCATCAGATTTTGTACAGCCACCTTGTCCACCTTCTTCGCCGCAGAAAGCCAGTTTGCTTTGAACTGCTGCTCGTCCTTAGCAGTTTTTTGGTCTTCTTTAGGTTCCGCTTGACAATAGCCCAGTATTTCTCAATTGGGCGGAGCTCTGGCGTGTTGGGAGGGTTCTTGTCCTTGGGAACCACCTGCACGTTGTTGGCGGCGTACCACTCCATGGCCTTTTTACCGTAATGGCAAGATGCCAAATCCGGCCAAAACAGTACGGAACAACCGTGTTTCTTCAGGAAAGGCAGCCGACGTTTATTCAAACACTCTTTCACGTAAATTTCTTGGTTGACAGTCCCGGAAGCTATGAAAATGCTGCTTTTCAAGCCACAGGTACAGATGGCTTGCCAAACCAGATATTTCTTTGCGAACTTCGACAGTTTCGTGTGCTTGAAAATATCTGCTACCTTTCCCCTTCCTTTTGCCGTATAAAACTCCTCTCCCGGAAGCTGCTTGTAGTCGGCTTTGACGTAGGTTTCGTCGTCCATTACTACGCAGTCAAACTTCGTCAGCATCGTCGTGTACAGCCTCCGGGATCGCGCTTTGGCCGTCGTATTTTGTTTATCATCGCGATTTGGAGTCACTACCTTCTTGTAAATCGATAGTCCGGCTCGTTTTTTGGCTCGATGCACGGTTGTAGATGATACAGCTTATTTGCGGCATCTCGGAGAGATAGGTTAGGGTTTCGCTTGAAACTACCGGCAACTCTCTTTGTCGTCTCAGCGGCTTCCGGTTTTCGATTTCCCCCCGATCCAGACTTCCTGGCTGTCGACAAACGTTCCTCAAACACTTTAATTACATTTGTAACGGTTGATTTGGCAACTTTTAGCGATTTTGCCAACTTTGCGTGCGAGTAGCTCGGATTTTCGTGATGCGCGAGCAAAATTTTGATACGCTGCTCTTCTTGCTTGGACGGCATTTTGACAACTGAAGAGTGAATTCCAAAATCAAAATAGGAGCAACATTCTACACACACATGAGGGGTGTTCAGGTTTTTTAAATGCAAAATTGAAAGAAATACGTCAAGTTGATATTGACCAAATTTTGACCGTATCGCCTGATCGCCTTTACGTCTGATTAAAACAGTTGGGTCTAGAATACCAAGTCCTCATAGAGCCACCATCATTCGCGTGATAAATGTCCTAAAGCTATTGAGAAATCCAGGTAAAGCTAAAGTGAGGTTAAACATCGTAATATCTTAAACTGAAATTGATAATAACTTTCTAGCTATGTTTCAAACTGTATGGAATTGGTCAGTATCGTCGTAATCGTCGATTTTCTTACCTTTTTATCACAAATTACTTTGCTTAGACAGCTTGAAAAACCATTTTGAAAGAGCGCCATCTACGACGTTTAACCTCACTTTTGCGTTACCTGGATTCTTCCATCCGTTGGCTCAGTCATAACGGTCGAGATCAAGTCCCTCGTAAAAAGAGCTGCCACCCTTATTAATTCCCTAACCAACCACGAAATTCCTCCAATAGCGTTATTTACCAAACCCAAAACAAGATCCTGAAACATACAACCCCCCCCCCCCCTCCCCTCACATTAACCTCTCACTTCTCCATCTAGTTAAAGCCGGCGATCCCCCATCCATAATTCAGACTCACTTCAACCAACTTATCCATGATAAATACCCCCACCAGACGACTCTGTTGCCAATGATAAAGTCGGTTCTGGCATCACTTTTCGACTCCACAATTCCCCGTTTCAGTTCAGAAAAAGAGAGAGAAATAAAGTTGTTTGGTGTAGCCTGCTGTTTTCATCAGTCCCGACCGTTTCCCTCTGTGGCTGGAAACAACGTCAGTCAGCTCTTTTCAGAGCTAAAGAGTTGATTGAGATTGACGCTTGCTACCTCGATACGAACCGGCCGAATACAGTCCACTCCGCCTGCCAGATCGTTCCAGCAACAATCAATATGCAACTAGCGATTAGAAATTGGTTCACTGTTGGTTAGAACTTAGAAACCCTTGGTCCGAAGTGTCCGAAGTACACCTAGAAGCCAGCACCATTTTATACATAATTGTGCCTTTGTTTTGATTTGCTGTGTTATTTTGACATAATATTTGAGAGTGTGTTCGTGTGAGTTCATTATTAGGGGCGCATTATTAACATAGACTAACTATAGTCACTAGATTCATAGTCTGGCGGATACAATGACGGGAGCCAATTTGAACTGTCACTTGGCGGAGCCAATCGAGCATATCTCGAGTAATTTATGTTAAGGGCCTAAAAGCCATTTGTAAACAATAACTTTAAACGTTGATTTCTCACGAATAACGAGAATCCCACCATATCCTGCTACTCCATATGGTAGAACTAACATTCTTCTACCAAATGCTGCTTTCATTTCACGAGAGTGATTTGAGATTCAAGAGAAATCGACATTTGAAGTCATAGTTTACAAATGGCTTTTAGGCCCATAACATGAATTACTCGAGATATGCTCGATTGGCTCCGCCAGTGACAGTTCAAATTGGCTCCCGTCATTGTATCCGCCGATATGAATCTAGTGACTATGAGACTAACTCTAAGACCAGTTGGTCCCATACAAAAACGATTTTTTCTTGGCTCGGTCAGTACTAGCACATCGGTCCCAAGCTCGGTCCCAAGCATAATAATGCGCCCCTTATAATGAACTCACATGAACACACTCTCAAATATTCTGTCAAAATAACACAGCAAATCAAAACAAAGGCGTAAATATGTATAACAAGGTGCTGGCTTCAAGGTGTAATTCGGACCAAGGGGTTCTACAACAGTGATCCAATTTCAAATCGCTAGTTGCACATTGATTGTTGTTATTAAGCTTGGGACCGATGTGCTAGTACTGACTGAGCCAAGAGAAAAATCGTATTTGTTCGGGACCTACTGGTCTTAGAGTTAGAGTCTATGGTTCCAGTGCGAACACTGGCATTCGTTTGTAGAGAGACTATCTAGAGAAATAACAACGCTTTGGAGAAAGGCTCGTTACATGTGAAACCGCTCATCCTTCAATGAGAGTGAAGAATACTCCATACGGTGGATATTCAACTTTGCTAAAAAAAAGGTTCATCCAGACTATGTCCCAAAACAACCGAATTAACGGGATACCACCCGAAGTAACAGTTATCTGGACGAATCATTCACAATGTTGGAATTTTCAATGGCACTTCTTCCATCGAGCAACTCTGCTCCGGGAAGCGATATGATCAAATTCAACCTTTTCAAAAATCTCCCGATATTGCTAAAAGACGATTACTTAGCCTGTATAACATTCTCATGGAATTAAACATAGTTCTACCCGCACGGAGACAGGTTAAAGTAATAGCTATTCAAAGACTGGAAACGAGCGTCTGAATCAATTCTTATCGTCCGATCTCTATGCTAGCATGTTTGAGGAAATTGTTCGTGAAAATGATCTTATCAAGACTTCACCGTTGGGATGAATCAAACAACCTTCTATCAAATACGCAATTTGGTTTTCGAAAGAGCAAAGGAACAAACGATTGTTGAGCGTTGCTTTCATCTGATATACAACTGGCCTTTGCACACAAGGAGCAATTGGCTTCAGTATTTCTGGATATTTCTGGGCGCATTTGATTCTGAGGTCGTGGACGACAGCGGTCAGGAATAGATGGGAGCGAGGAAGGATCCTGGAAACATTTCCGTATAAATCCGGACAAGTTCGTCGAGCAAAGGTGCAGACTAATGAGGAGTGTTCACCGGACACTGCTGTTCACGGGCCGGATAATGTGATACCACTGGTTGCGGCGAAAAATAAGTGAGCCAACTGTCCGTTCCGTCACACGAAAAGTCATCTTAACGTAGCTACGACAGTGGATAGAACAATTGAGGATATTGGACAGCAGATTTGAGTAGGCGACAGAATTGAAATGATGCATTGCGAGATTTGAATTCAGTTTATTTATGAAATAATAATTACTTCAATGTGCATTGTAATAATCCAGCAGGTGGATCACAGATTGTCCTCTAGCGTAGTTTGCGGAGACAAGTCTTATTAATGGGTATGTTGTGCCTGTAAACAGAGAGTCTTACTTTGTTTGCTAACCTAAAGTAATGTGCAAAGTTACCGGTAGATATTCACAGTATCCTTCCGAGATTGTAAATCGTCCTGAAAGTGGTCTACCGTTGATACCGAATTTGTAAGTAGATTACTAGGAACTCTGAAACTTACAAACTGGTGTTTGTATTAACGGGAACAATGTGGTTCAGCGAGATTTCAGCATCGTTCAATAAATAGGTTTTTTCCAAAGTGTGCTAACTCAATGGCTATTTTCCCATTGCCTACCTTTTACAGATGAGACTGACTTGCGATTGCCCGCAGTGTAGGTTGTAGTGTTGATGGGGTATAAGACCAGATAACGTATATGTTAGGTTAACCTATATTTAGCGTAAACCGGACGAACTAAAAAAGGGGAAATTACGTCTAATAAGAATTTAATTATCTCACATATGGATTATGTTAAGGCATATGCGGGCTTAAGAAGTAACTCATATTGGGGCTTGTATGTTTTACGTCCGCCCTGGTTGATTACTTTGCTTCATCTTTGGAAACTGGCTTTAAGGTGTATATACGACATTTGTGTTTTGTCAAATGGATTAAAAAAGGCTTTTCCGCGTGATATGTCCTTGGACAGTGAGGACACTTGTGCTTCGGTTCCGAGTGGCAGACCATCTGAAAGTAACAAATACACAATAAGCAATGTTCAAATGGACAAACAATATCACACAAACCATATGATATTCAAGTTGATGTTTGATGTTAAAAGGCATTGCGCAAACTTTGCAGTTGCGCGTCTTGTGGAAACTATTGATGTGACGAGTTAGAAGTATTTTTTTGACTTGTTTGCCGCAATGCTTGCACTTAGCAAGGGATTCAAGATCGTCACTACTTTCGTGCTTCTTCATGCTTGTCTTCTCTACTGGGATCTCTTTTTTCTTCAGATCTGGACTGATTAACATATTTCCTTGAGGATGTACCAGCTTCATATGCTTGCGAACGTGTACCGAACTCTTGAATATGCGTTCACAGAACTTACAAGGGAATGCAAAACCGATGACATGATGCTTAGATAGTTGACCGTGGATGCCGTGTTTTAACTTTACTCTTCTAACCTTGTTGTTAGAATGTCGAACTTGAGATAACTTGGAACTGCTCCCCTCACTATTTGCATTTTCAAATTGTTCATGGGGAATAGAATCATGTGATTCCAAGAGTGTTGCTTCCTTAACATCTGAAATGTCTTCGGACTTGTTATGGTCTCGCGCTGGTTGATCTTCTTGAGGTTTCTTCAAAACACCACGACATTCTCTCATGTGAGCGGTGACAGATGAACTTGAATTAAATTTATGATCACATAATTTGCACTTCAATTCAACCTTAACACAAGAAGGGATGTGGCGCTTATATTCACTATTGTAAAAAAATCTCTCTGAGCATTGAAGACATTTATATTTCGGTTTCGAGTGAGCTCTCAACTGCAATGAAACGGTAATTATAATGTTCAACAGAGGCACCCAAATAAAACAAACCTTATGATTCCAAAACGTCCTTTTTCCGTAAAATTTAACTTTGCATACGTCACACGAGATCAACGCATGACGCAATTCAATGTGCGTAATTAGACGCTTGTGATTGTAGCACCCTTTGCTGCAGTATGGGCATATGGTACACTGGAAAAATACAATATCCTATGTCAAAATTCCCCCATCACATGGTCACATGGAAAAAATATCAAATCATCAAAAATACACACCTGGTGCTTAATTAGCGCATCCTCATTGGCGAAAACCATTTCGCAAGCAGTACAACTCGTCACTTTATTCGTATTCTCGCCGCGTTGTAAATCGGGACTCTGATCACTGATCCATTTCCAACGTATTGGACATTTAGTCTTCGAATTCCATAACACCTTGGTCTCATCTGTCTGCTGATTGTCAATGGCGACAGATTGGGCTTTACTGTGCTGATGAAAATGTTCGTGGTGCTTTTGAAGCGCATGATCATTTCTGAATGGCCTCAAACACGTCGGACATTCGACCTTCGTTTTTGAGTGATTTTGCTTCTAATGACGAGACAAAACGAAATACATTATCAAGTTAAATTAACAGTGAAACTTCAAACATCATACCTTATGATAATTAGCTTTGTAAGAAGTGCTGAAAGAAAGACCACAAACATCACATATAAACAGCCGATGGCAGCATTCGATGTGACGTGCAAGTGCTTTGGCACTAGCACATTCTTTTTCGCAGTGAGGACACTGTGCATCATTCTCCACACGAGGCTGCAAAACATCCTTATTGCACTCTTTCTCGACTAGATTTGTATCTGCACCTTTGTCATTAAGTCCACCCTTACAATTCTTATCATCATGATTAGCTTTGCTCTTTTTAGATCGAAAAGTTTCACCACATCCTGAACACTGTAAGTAAAAGCCGTCGTGTTCTTCCTGTGAAGTGAATCAAATGAAGAGAGGAAATTAAAAAAAAAAATGTACATTTCGCGAAACCCTCTTGGAAAATTCCGGATGATTCCGGACATTTTTTTTATTGGAGTCGCATCATTACTTACATGAACATGCTGCCAGTAGCAGCTTTCCCGATAAGAACGTCGATCAGTGCACAGGATACATTCATATTGTTTATACGTTAATCTCATTTTCTGATAAAACAAGTGTTTTCTCTCGAGTGCAATCTGTTGATGAAAGTCTTCTTAATAAATGAATATCCATACCTATATAAAAAAAAACTTCAAACCTGATGACCGATCAGATGATTCCAGACGCTTTCCTCAGTCAGATAGTCTTCGTCACATAGCGAGCACCGGAACACCATGCGTGGTCTGCACAGTTTCCGGTGCTGCTGCTTTTCATTTTCCTGGTATTCTTCAAGGCAAATATAACACTCTACCTTCCGAACCGCGTCTTCCTCCCATGCAATCGGAACTGACTTTTTGGTATTTAAATCGCAGCTTCCCAAGTGCGCTAAACAACATTCACATACTGTGCGCTGAAATGTACAATTTAAAATGTTGAAAATGTATCAAATCACGAATTTATCGTTATCTACCTTATTTAATTGGGAAGCACTTTTGTAGCAGAAGGAGCAATCCATTTGCATATCTTAAACTTCGCATTAATTGCTAGCTGAAAATTGTTGCATTCTGCATGTTCGCCCTAATTGCAAATTGCTCCGGATTTCAGCTGGTAATAATTTAATGCCTTTCGGGCAGGAGCCAAAGTACGATAAGTTCAAGCAATAATTATCGATCACTTGCCTAGACCTGAAAAATAGTAAAAACACCGGGGTGTCAAACAATATGAACTAAACTACAATATTGATCTTGTTGAAAACTTTGGAGAAGTCACATCCGTGTATTGAGCTTCACTTACTACACTAATTTTATCTCGATTCTTGCTCTGGTCACGCAGATTCAAACTAGGTAAATTTCCAGGATGTTCACACACACACATGAGAAATGGTCATAAATTATTGAAAATTTTACAAAGTTTAAATTTGTTTCAAAATATTAAAAACCGTCTTTCAGAAACAATTTGTAGTGTTTGTGGACTTAGTTGCCAAAAGTCATAACAATGAAAAAACAAGAAACACGCTAAAACTCTTTTAAATGATTGCTCAACACATATATGTATACGTGTATACACGGAAAGAATTAAAAACTCATTAATGGGTAAAATTTCACCCATTACTTCCTAAAAGGACTCAACACAAGGGTGAGTCGCTTAGCACTCTTTATTCATATGGTATTTTTTAGTGTACCTACACTGCCTGTAACCGCATATCAGTCCCATATTGAAAAACAGCAAAGGGAAGGTTCATTAACTATGTCACGCAGTAAGGGGGAGGGGTTTGAGAAAAACGTGACAATCCATACAAAAAAATTTGGAGGTCCATACAAAAAACGTGACAAGGGGGGGAGGGGGGTTTAAAAAAAGTCAATTTTTGCGTGACGTAATTAATGGACGTTCCCAAACCGAGAAAACGATCATTCAATTTAAAAAAGCAATTTTGTTTTATTCAGATTCTTTTTCACTCTTTATTTTGGTAGTTTATATGTAATAGTATACATTGTTTACTGTACAATCAAAACAAAATAAAAAAATGTGTTTTTGAGGCAAAAAAACGCATTGGGACAAAATATGCAGTTTCTTTGTCCATCAAGCATAAATGTAACCGCATACCAGTCCAATTCTGTTTGTTCAACAATATCGTTCTGATGCGGTATGCTTTGTCATGCGGGTTCGTTCAAATATTACGTAAGACATGTTTCGACTATTTTAATTCTCCCTTCACCATGTAGTACATTCATAAGATATGATCAACACCCTCCCTTTCCATGTAACGTGGCCAAAAATGTAGAATTATAAATTTTGAACATAAAAAGACGCGAAACCTGCTCCCGTTATTTAGCGTATTATGTAACATTTGACCGACTGGAACGAGTTGAAAATTGCTGTTCTAAGCTTGTGTTTCACGGAGATTTCACAGTTCTTTACGAAATCAAAATGTCCTAGAGCTAATCAAGAGTTACTTTGGTGATAGTGATGAAGGTTCTGTCGCCAAAGATTGTGGATTTGATGCGATGATAAGAGCTGGTAGGTTATTTCAATCTAAAATCGTGAAAAATGCAAGGGTTTTGGTCGAATTTCACTTCTTTCTTGTCGGGCAAGAAAGTAAGGGATCATGGCAATTTGATATTGAGAGCCAATTCTTATTTTCAAATGCAGATCAGTTTAAAAGCACTCTGGTGAGGATGCATGTGGAAGTTTTTGTTCCATAAAAGCTGAAAAACTTGTGTCAGTGGATAATGATCCTCAAGGTGATGCAGCTTTATATGCTCCATCTTCAAATGCAGGTTAAGAGAAGGTCTGTGATGCATTGAATGATGTTTCACGTTTTATGCATGCGTATCATGATTCAGACAGTAGCTTTTTTGCCACAGAGACGGAATCAATGAACACTGGAACAAAAATCGAAAAAACAAGTTCGGAATCGTGACTTAACAGGAAGACGCCGTGGCGCCTGGCTCTTGTTGTAATTTTGGAGAATTTCGCATGCGTTAAAGAGTGCGGCCATTAGGATTCCAAAGATACACGAAAAAAAATCTGCACATAATTAATGGTAAAAATCCATAAGTAATTCTAATAGATTTGATTTGCCACACATAAACATAATCCCCTTAGAAGGGCACATGAAAATTATGTGTCAAATGAATAATATGTGCGGCCACACATGTATTTTAGATGGAACCAAAAAAACTATGTGTCCTACACTGAAAATAAATCAATAATTTTTATTATTAAAATCTGCACTTAAATCGGTCAATTTTTGCTTCGAATTGAAATCATGTGAGCCAGTATGATTTTCATTTGCCGCACATAATTTTTAACACCCGTCACTTAATACACAGGTTTGTTTCCAATGAGATTGATATGGTCCGCACATAATTTTCAATGGAGCGAGAAATCTCATTCAAGTGTGTTTTCACTTTGCCCAATTCTATCCATCTTCGCACTTAAAACGAAATAAATAACCGGGCGCGAAAAGCAATCAGCTGCTTTGCCGAGGTAGAAGAAAAAAAACTGCAAAATTGAGAAGCAAAAAGAAGTTTACCCTGTGGTGGTTGAGATACTTGGTTTGCCAGCGGAATTCATTGAATTTTTCGAAGGTAATAAATTACTATAGATGTTCTTCTTTGCCATGCTAACAGTGTTTATTTTGAATATTTCAGAATCTGCTTAGCATTTTTTTCATCCCCGCAGAAGAGCTGCTGAACGCGATAAAATGTAATTCTATGTAACCGCGTGATACTATGTAAGTGAAACAAATAGTGTTATTTTATATAAGTAAAACAAAAAAAAATTTATATTTTGGATAAATAAAACCTCTTTAATTCACAATTTTTTTTTTATTACATGAAAAGATACAAAAAATCCAATACTAACCTTTATATGAAAAACAAAATCCATGTACCTTTGCACATAAAACGTATTAAAAAACTCATTTGAATTTTCCTAGGACAAGTTAATGTAATCCATTTACACTATAATTAATATCTATTCAGCTGTTGCACTTAAAGACTATATTTATTGCACATGTCTTTAATTACTCTATGGGTCATGAAAAGTATTTGACCACATTTAATAAAAACTATGTGCAGCACCAATACAGAGTCAATAACTTTGCTCTTTGCCCAAATCTATAAGTGATTGCACTTAAATATAAGGTGCATTGTTTTTGAGTGTACACATAGATTTCATTGTACAAAGCAGATTGTAAAAATGTATGTGTGGACACATAGAATCTATCAGTAAAATTTTCTGAGTGTATATTATCGTGAAGTAAGGATCCCTCCCAAGTAACCACAAGCATTATATTATTGCACTTATTCAACCCAAAATCAACATCGGTATTGCAGGATCGCATCAATTCAACAGTTGTCAAGTAATGAAGCGTTAGATTAGCTTAAGAATGTAGTGATGCATTACCAATGCAATAATGCTACTTTAGCAATGTCTTATGGCATTACAAAAGATATAGCATTAGTTCGATCTTAGTGGGGCCCTTTTCAGCTTTAATCCAACTTCAATGATGCACTAGACGTAATGCATATGCCCTATATATGCATGCTATTACAGCTTCGTGGTTACTTGGGCTGTATCTTCACTACAGTAACTATGTAAAAGGTGAGGACTTGAAGTGCTGCAAATTATTTACAAACAAACAAGAAAAACTCATTTCAGCTGACGACTTTGATTTGGAAGGTCAATTGAAAAAAAAGAGCCAACCTCGAGGCATTGACGCTGACAGGAAAAACCAATGAACTTAAAACCATTTTACCATTGGTTGAGGAAGAGAAGAAGAGATCTTTAATTGAATTGTCTCAAACTGGACAAACGGGAGAATGATTGTAGAATGGATTTCTATTCCAATATTATTCCTGTTTACAATTACATTTTTTGCTTAATTTATTTTTTGTTATCCCGTAAAAAAAATTCTCATAGATTTACAATTAAATGTATTGTAACAATACAATAGAATCAATCGTATGAAAAATTGACTATATTGTTCATGACGATAAGATGACAATAAATGTTATTGTTTCCACAATAAAATCTAATGTAAATTGCGACATCGACAATAGAATCAGGGGGTTGTTATGTATCTTAACTATAGAAAAAATCGTTTTTCTCCGAACAAATTTGAGTCAATTACTATTGATTTTATTGTTACACATTTGTTGAAAATTCTAGCATATAGGGTGAATAGTAGATCTATTGTGATGACAATATTCATTTTTCATTTACCTGATACATGAACAATAAGATTCATGGTTGGCAATAGATTTAAATGTTACTTTATATTATTTTATTGTAATTGTATGGTTATTTTTATCCGGGATGCCTCTTAGAAGGATTGAACATCTGAGAAATACAACCATAATTCTAAAAGGTGTTCAATATTTCTATTTTACTGCCACTTCTATAACGGGACTCATATGCGGTTACTTCAATAATAGGACTCATATGCGGTTACTTTCAAGATGGGACAAACCGACCTGATATTTTTATCACATTTTTTGTAGCTAACTGCTAAATTTTATTATTGCTTTCGAAAATATGATAAAAATAAGGCAATTACGCTACATAACTCAAAAACGTCAAAAAGTAATATGGGACTGATATGCGGTTACAGGCAGTACAGGCGATGCGTGTTCCTGTAAGAAGCCGAAGGTGCCGACAGTCCAGATTTGAAATTTTGTTGTTCCTGGTTACCAGGCTTTTGTTTTGGTTTCCACAAGAAATAAACAATACAGAAAACAACAAGCGACGATTGTCCGACTTTTCCACGTTAGCTGAAAATGTCTTTCCACATGTCTCATAAAACAAATTTCTTCGGTGAGTTTCAAGAGTGCTTTTGGGTATGGAAAACATGAATCAAGCTTGTGATAAATTTCGAGTACTTTTTCAAACATACGTATGTGATTTTGTAAACAAAGAGGGGAAGTAAATTTCAAACGTAAATTTCTCGAAGCAATCAACACCCTCACGGAAAGTAACATTACCATCATGTTAGGGAACTGTAATTCTTTGTCTTGGTGGCCCTAGTTTGCATGAAGGTGCTCAGGGTTTCACGTCTGTAACGGTTGAATTTTATTTCCTCTTTGTTTACAAAATCAGATACGTCTGTTTGAAAAAGTACTGAGAATTGTCGAAAAGCAACCTTTTTTTCAAAGAAGGGTGCATTCTCTTGGAGACTATGACCTTAAATGTACGGTACCTAGTAGTGGAGAGTCTTCTAGAAGATGCAATAGGCTACTCTTAGACTGATTATATTGCTTGTTTGAACGTACGTTAACTATGAGTGATTATTGTTTTACAAATATATTCAAAAAAAAAGTAAAAATTGTTACAAAAACATACAAAACTATTAATACCTTAGTTACTTATTTTCGACTGGAATCAATAAAGGAGCATAAGCTTAATAATGGAGCAGGTGCCCTACATATGCATAAATAAAACATCATTGCATCTGAGTGTCATTAAATGGAAGGGGGTTACCGTCTTAAGAGGAACAGGCAACTTCTTCCGACTGTTGGCGTAAGGAGATTTTGTGAGCCTATCCAAGAACCTCTCTCGAGTAAAAACCCTGCAAACCGGTATTTGGTCATGGTAGGCTTTTGAAGTACCAATCTTCGAAAAGATACAGACAATTTTATTGATAATGGATAACGGATAATGGACAATCGAAAAGTCAACAAAGATTTTTCATTAGGGCTTTACTGACAAACGTAAACAATGGCCTTTTTCGCGAATTTCTCGTCATTGAAAACTCGCCTAACCATCCCACAACGGTCATTTCGAAAAGGAAGAGTTCCTTTATCCTATCCTGCATTTTACGAGTTCTAATGGTCATCTCGGTTGAGCTCGGTTTCTGTTAGGAGCAAGCTATTTGAAGTTTGGCTTAGGCAGACAGAGACTCGATCAAATCTTATCGATTAGCTATCAAACTCATGTCAATGATCTAAGCCAAACGTCGAATCGCTTGCTCCCTACCAGAAACCGAGCTCAACCGAGACGGCCATGAGTATTCGTGAAATACTGGATAGAATTGGAGGCTTTCATGCGGTAGCCTATGTGCCACGAGAAATTTACGGAAGAAGCCATTGTTTACGTTTCTCAGTTAGGCCCTAATGTAAAATCTTTGTCGAAGTATGTATTAAGAAATAGAGAAACATAAACTAATAACTCTTAAATTCATAAAAACATATTTCGTCAGACGACCATCTTTTTTAATTTTTTTTTAAATAAGCTTTACGATGTGTTCCATTTCGCTAAATAAATTTAATTTTCACTTTAACTTGACAGATGGAAAATAATCGATTAAGTTTGCTACTCGAGCTGACTTATTTCTGACAGATGTAAACTCAATTTTAACAGCCACCTTATCGAAACTTTAATAACATACTGTGAAAAAATTCAATCGTTATACCGACAATTAAATCATGGTCAAGATGACAATCGCATACAATGGTTACAATAACCATGAAAATGGTCGAATTCACCATTTCATGGTATTTTTGACTATGGTCATGGTAGCAAGGACTATTCCGACATTATGGCAAATGTTGGACCAACTATTTTTAAAGGTCGTTTTGACCACGATCATAGTCGATTTAAAATCACTATACTGCAATAGTCATCCTAACCCTCGTCCTAACCCCCAATAATGGTAAAATTAACTATCAAATTTTTCTCTGTGTAGGGATTTTAGTCGATTAATCGATTATTTTCCATCTGTCAAGTTTAAGTAGTTCTAGAAGCGTATCGAAGTGTGCCTTGCTCGATGATGACAGCAAATATTTTTCCTCCCATGAAAATTAAAAATTTACTTCCAATTTTTCGTGTTTTTAGTTGTTTTGATAAACGTTTTGAAAAATATTTCGGTGGTCGAGTTCTTGTAGTGTTGAATTGTCACATTGGTTCATCCTCGAAAAAATGATCCGGATTGTAGGCGGATGTCAGGCGAGCTAAAGTTGGCGATCGATGCGCATAGCCGGATGCTAAGCTGAAGATTTTTCACCGGTGGAGAAAAAGTGTGAGTGTGTGTGTGTGTGTGTGTATGTGCATCATTTAGATACTTTGGAAGAAGCAGAACGCCAACCAGTTGGACCCCGCAAAGGATTTTCAGACAATTGAGAGGTGGTAAGTGTCCTCAAAAACGTGGAGCGAAACAGGTAATTGTTATCCTTTTTGTCCCCTGAATTAAATGAACTATATTATATGATCACATCACTTATCAAGGTGAATTCTGATCCTTCAAACCCTACCCTAATAACATAGAAATACCTCCTCCTGTGACCTTTGTGGGGATGCAGAGGCAAACACGGCCTTGAACAGCAAAGGTCACACTAGCTTTCCTTCCCTATTTCCAACTGATTGCAAGGACGTGGCCGGCGCTGTTATTGATTATTGAAGAAATTTAATCACTGAAACGTGTAGTGAGAATGGCCGCTTACTCCCAGCCCCATTCAATTGATTCATTGTGCCATTTCACTGATTCTGATCAATCACGGAGTAGCAACCATTGATACGTGCAGTCAGTCAAGCTAATTTTCCATCTGTTAAGTTTAAGCAAAATTAAAATAAATTCGCAAATTGGAACTCAGCCTTAGTTGTGAAAGAAATACGGTGCATTCGGGGAATTTTTTTTTTCTGGGAATCAATATAATCGGGTTAAAGTTTTTCTGGGAAACGGTACATTTCGAAAACTTCATTCGGGGAAAGTGTTATCGGGGAACTGGTTTTCGGAAAAGTCAGACAACCGACATTGTCAAATCGACTGTCAAAAGCTCGTGAACCAAAGAGGTAAAAAAAGGTAAAAGTTAAAGGGTCACCCATAATATCCGTTGACGTAAATTTGACAGAAAACCTATGGGAAAACTGTCAAATTCACGCAAACGCATCCGCATAACGTATCAATTGTGGGGGAAATTGTGTGTAACAAACATTACTGAATATTAATCAATGAAGGTTTTGTTTTAGAGTGCATAAAAGTGAGTTATTTGAATAGGATCACGTAGAACTAGTTTCGCGTGTTGAAATTTGTTACATCCCTGTTGTTCTATCGTTCTTAACGTTTCCACTGTTACCTTACCGAACCGCGAAATTTGTATCGTTCCCTACATTTTGCGCCACATTCGTTACTGATTTTTATTGCGTTGTGTTCAGTTAGGAAATATTTTATATCCAGGAAAAATGTCCCTCCAAAAAAGGTAACCAAGTCATCCAAAGCGGGGTTGACCTTCCCTGTAGGGCGGGTGTTAGCTACACTCAAGCGAGGAAAATATGCCTCTCGCGTTGGAGTCGGTGCCAGCGTTTATCTGACTGCCGTACTCGAGTACCTAGTCGCTGAGCTGCTTGAACTGGCTGGAATCGCTTGCAAGGATAATCATAGGAACCGGTAACTAAAGCGGGAAAGCGGATTAAAATTTACGTAAAAGTAACATTCTTTTCTACCATCAGCATTATCCCCCGTCACATTCAGCTGGCTGTTCGGAATGACGATGAATTGAGCAAGCTTTTTGGGGAATGTGTCCATCTCCCAGGGTGGCGTACTGCCGAACATTGTTGCAGAATTGCTTCCGAAGAACACCTGTCGAGGAAAGAAGGTACCACCAGGTGTTGACAGCGGTCCGAGTCAGGAGTACTAACTCCATATTTGATTCTTTTGTTTTTATTCCCTATTGCGATACAATGCCGTTGAGATGATTATTTTGATCTGTTTGAACTCTTGAGATTAATGCCATGAATGGCCATTTAGATGTAATGTCCTCCCACAATAAATATTAAGCGTGGTTGTAATAGTTATTGGTTGTTTTCTTTGGGTCAATTATTCTGTTTAATTTGAATATTCTTGAACTTCAAGCCATGAATAGCTCACGAGACGGCGTTGCCTAAAACAGCACAAAATGTGATGTAACTAATGATATTGAGCAAAAGTAGACCATGATTCTGCACTACAGCGTGATGGAAACCAGCCTACTTTTCGTTACAAAATAATCAGTTGCAAACAGTGTTTCTCTTCTTAACGCTTATGTTAATTTCCATACATCTATACACAACTCATTTGCTGAAAAATATGGATGCAACTGTTTGCAAAACTCGATTTTATTCAGCACTCAGTAATAAGATTCTTGGAACCCTTAGCACTTTCATGCAAACTAGGGCCACCAACACATGGAATAACATTTTCCTAGCATGGTAATGTTACTTTCCATGAGGGTGCTGAGAGTTATGATAAATTTCCGTTTGAATCTTACTTCCCTCTTTGTTTACAAAACCTCGAGTACTTCTTCAAACATGCGTATCTGGAATGTTTGAAAAAGTACTTGAGATTAGATTGCATTGGCAAAAATCCATAGAAATGTCCACTTAATATTCATGTGTGCACAATTAAACAGAACCCTCGATATCGATATCATCATTGCTGTTTATCAGTGCTTGATAAGCCTCGGATAAAATTACGGACCTTATAACTGCAACTTACAGATATTCCTATTCCTTTAAAATAGGACAGTAGCATTATCGGGAATGAAAAGTGGTAAGAGTGGATTAAATAACAAGTCAAATCAAATAATGGATTAAAATTTTACAGCGAGCTAAACTACCGAGTTGGTCAAAGGTTCTTAACCTAAAATCGTAAGATATAACCATTTATATATTATGAAATATCTTAATTATCCTATATTTCAGTTGAGTTGAATGCAAATACAGTCTACTACGAAATTAGTATTTACTACTACTAAATAAGAATTTATTTGTTCACCGGAACATATAAGATATGTTAACTAAAAGTAAACTAAACATAAATCGAGAACATTATCAATATTTACATCTATTTTTAGAGAATTTTTAAATTTCACACAAACTTAATAGCATATTAATGTGCAAAAATTGCAAACAAACTCATTTGCAGATTGCTGCTTTGATCACTGTCGAGCAAGGTTGTATATATTTATATACATTCTGGACTAACTTTATTATCCTTCTATAGGAAAATTATGCTTTCGCTAAACCCACAACTGGGCCATAATCATTCATCATTCATCCGAGGGTTATTATATTGGAGACTCGTTGAATTAATTTCAACACTTATCTAAACTTTATGTCATTCTAACGTTTGGGTTTTTCATGGGTTTGCCTTCACCCGCACTTGATGAAACCATAGACTAACTTCTAAAGCTTGTAGTACATTGTTTGTCCAATAGCTAAATATTTGTCATAGGCAGATAGGCATCTGACAAACATCTATGAAATCTGTCAGCTGTCTAGCTGCCTATGCCAAATATTTGGCTATTGGACAAACAGTGTACTACAAGCTTAAGACCAGTAGGTCCCATACAAACACGATTTTTTTCTTGGCTCAGTCAGTACTAGCACATCGGTCCCAAGCTTAATAATGCGCCCCTGAAAATGAACTCACACGAACACACTCTCAAAGCTTCTGTCAAAACTACACAGCAAATCAAAACAAAGGCGCAAATATGTACAACAAGGTGTAATTCAGACCAAGGGGTTCTACAACAGTGAACCAATTTCAAATCGCTAGTTGCATATTGATTGTTGATGAAACTACCCGTGCATCATCAATCATAGTAAGCCATGAGTCAGCAGACAAAATTTGACAGCTCTATCTGTGGTGCCTAGAGCCGGCCCTTGTGAACTGATTCATTGTACTGAGTAGTGTGCACCTGGCATGAACTGCCAGCAACAATCAATATGTAACTAGCGATTTGAAATTGGTTCACTGTCGTAGAACTCCCTGGTCCGAATTACACCTTGACAGCACCTTGTTATACATATTTGTGCCTTTGTTTTGATTTGCTGTGTTATTTTGACAGAGTATTTGAGAGTGTGTTCATGTGAGTTCATTATAAGGTGCATTATTGAGCTTGGGACTGAGCTTGGGACGATGTTCTAGTACTGACTGAGCCAAGAAAAAATCGTTTTTGTATGGGACCTACTGGTCTTAGAGTTAGTCCAACAATCAATATGAATTAATGATTTGAAATTAGTTCACTGTTGTAGAACCCCGTGGTCCGAATTGACCTTGAAGCCAGCGACCTTGTTATACATATTTGCGCCTATGTTTTGATTTGCTGTGTTCTTTTGACAGAATATTTGAGAGTGTGTTAGTGTGAGTTCATTATTAGGTGCATTATTAAGCTTGGGACCGATTGACCATTCTAGTACTGACTGAGCCAAGAAAAAATCGTTTTTGTATGGGACCTACTGGTCTTAGAGTTAGTCTATGGTTAGTCTATGCTGCCAGGTGTGCGAGAGCGCGTTCGGACTAGCGAATAATAAACACACTGTTTCTGATTGTCCGTAAAAGTTATTGTATATTTTACTAGATATTCGAGAATACCATTCGGTAACACCATAGACTAACTCTAAGACCAGTAGGTCCCATACAAAAACGTTTTTTTTCTTGGCTCAGTCAGTACTAGAACATCGTCCTAAGCTCGGTCCCAAGCTCAATAATGCACCCTTATAATGAACTCACATGAACACACTCTCAAATACTCTGTCAAAATAACACAGCAAATCAAAACAAAGGCGCAAATATGTATAACAAGGTGCTGGCTTCAAGGTGTAATTCGGACCAAGGGGTTCTACAACAGTGAACCAATTTCAAATCGCTAGTTACATATTGATTGTTGGTAACACCACATTTGGCGACGGAGGAGAATATCATAGACTAACTCTAAGACCAGTAGGTCCCATACAAATGCGATTTTTTTCTTGGCTCAGTCAGTACTAGCACATCGGTCCCAAGCTCAATAATGCGCCCCCAATAATGAACTCACATGAACACACTCTCAAATATTCTGTCAAAATAACACAGCAAATCAAAACAAAGGCGCAAATATGTATAACAAGGTGCTGGCTTCTAGGTGTACTTCGGACCAAGGGGTTCTACAACAGTGAACCAATTTCAAATCACTAGTTGCATATTGATTGTTGAGAATATTCTGTAGCAGGAACGAAAAGGTAAGACTAAATAAATTGAAAAAACAGGGAAAAACAACTTGTTTATTTTTTTTGTGAAATTGAGGTTATGTGCTTGTTTGTTTCCCAGATTAGCTAAACTACGCTAGTAGTAGCTGCTAAATTTGGCAGTGGATTCGAAGGCTACCAAAGGGTAGCGGCTGTCACGAGAACAGCGAATTCCGAGACTACCAAAGGGTAGTGGCTGGCGCAAGACCAGCGTGATACGATACTGCCAAAGGGTAGTAGCTGTCGGAAAACAGCGGAAACGGAAAGTCACCGGTGAGTGGCAGCTGCTTGTCAGCGGCAGTGGAGGTCACTTGGAAAGTGGCGGCTCCGAAGCGAAATCTGCAAGGAAAGTAGATGTCCGGGAGCGATAGAAGTCTAAAGAAGTGTAAATATTGACAAACTGATTGCCTGAATTTCACGACTGAGACGATGGAGAAGTGGGATATTCCGCAGTTCAAGTTCAAATCCCTACCGGGGAACGCCATTCGCGACGAATGGGTGAAATACAAGCGAAATTTCGGCTACATAATTTCTGCTACGAAGGAAAAAGATAAAACACGCATACGGGATATTTTATTGACGAAAGGTGGTCCAGACCTCCAAGAGGTATTTGCATCAATACCGGGTGCTGACGTAAGTGAGGATGCAGAGAAAACTATCGATCCATATACGGTAGCGATCGAGAAATTGGATTCGTATTTTTCACCCAAACAACATGACACATTCGAACGGAATCGGTTCTGGCTGTTGAAGCCCAATTCCGAAGAATCTCTCGAGAAATTTACTGCTGCGCTGCCAAGACCAGGCAAATGAATGCGATTTCGGGAAATCGGCAGAAGAG
Organism: Aedes japonicus; assembly: GCA_034211315.2. NCBI lineage: Eukaryota > Metazoa > Arthropoda > Insecta > Diptera > Culicidae > Aedes > Aedes japonicus. The sequence goes on along the minus strand of JASCZW010009347.1, from coordinate 1,322 downwards.
AGTAGGTCAATTAGTGTAATTGACAAAGTGATCCTTTTCGCACCGAGTGAGCTAAAGGAGCAAATACTCCAACATGACTCACTGAGCCTGGATGAAGTGACCAAAATCGTAACAACTTACGAATCTGTGAAGCAGCAGGCCCGATCCATGAGCATTCCTAACGCTAATTCAGAAAGTATCTCTATGGCGTACGAATCAACTAGCGGTGTCAACATAATTCAGCAAGCCAATCGAAAGGAATGTACGCGATGCGGCCGTAAAGGACACTTCGCGACTGATGCTTCCTGTTCAGCAAGAGGTAAAGAGTGCAACAAATGTAAGCGAATTGGACATTTTGCCAATCAATGCCGCACGAATTTCCCTTGAAGCGGAAATATGATGGACCAACTCATGGTGGCAAGCGGTTCCAACCGGAACGCGTCCGAGAGATCGATGTACACACACATGAGATGATTGCAAAGAGAATATGAATTCGGACAAGAATTTCATATTTCACATTAGCAACGGAGACGAACTGCTCTGGCTGAAAGTGGGAGGCGTTTTGTTGCAAGTTTTGGTCGACTCAGGATGCAAAAAGAACATAATCGACGGAAAATCATGGGAATACCTGAAAGCCAACTGCGCTTAAGTCTGGAATCAGCAAAAGGAGTGTGACGAGATTTTTCACCGTATGGCGATCAGGCACAGCCGTTAACGATACTGGGAAAATTTCAAACACTGGTAGAAATTGAGGATGCTGGTCGTATACGAGAAGGACACTACATTCTACGTAGTGAAAGGCGGACAGCAGTGTTTGTTAGGCCGCACAACTGCCACCGATTTAGGGGTGTTGTTTGTCGGTTTACCTAGTTCCTACGGAGTGTCAATGCTAGAAGTTGGCGCCAAGAATCCGTTTCCCAAGATCAAGGGGGTAAAAGTTAGTATTCCCATTGATCCTTCGGTTTAATGGCGAATGACATCATTGAGCCTGTTGAAGGTGGGTGTCAATGGGTGTCGCCGTTAGTTACAGTGGTGAAAGACAACGGCGATCTGCGCCTGTGCGTAGATATGCGTGGAGAGCGAATGCTGCTATTTTTCGAGAACGGCATTTGATGCCAACGATCGAGGATTTCTTTCCGCGATTTGCTCGGCGAAGTTTTTCAGTAGGCTGGACATAAAAGAGGCCATCAGGTTGAGCTTGATGAAAAAGCCGCTTTTTATAACCACGTTCATCACGCATATGGGTTTACGTGTACGGGATAGTCATAGCACCGGAGATTTTTCAACGAATTCTCGAACATATCCCTCAGCCGCTTTGCAGTAAATTTGCTGTCAATTTCATC
>JASCZW010009346.1:0-43153 GCA_034211315.2 Aedes japonicus | reverse complement strand
TCAACTACATTTTAAACATAAGCTTTACAACTCAAGCTGCTTTCATTGCCCGAAAGCTCGATCCAGACTCTTTTACTCCCATGAGGACCAAAGCAAATCAATTCAAGAAATCTGAATCCAATTTATCTCAACAAACAGAGTCGCCATGGTAACGTCCAGTTGGTTGCAAAGTGCTGCTTGGATTACTCACGGAAGCACAACGAAAACTTCCTCTCTTTTTGACCTTGATCCTGGTGAAACTTTGATAAGCACGATTTGACACTCTAATTATCGCTGATTTTTTACCATTTTACCGCATTAAACTCTTTCTTCCACCTCGAGTTAATGATCAAAATGGAATCAAAAATCGCAAACCAATCACCGTTGATTAGTTTACCTCAAAATCACAATTTGCCCAGACCAAGTTCGTTGAATTGGCTGGTGGCTCATTTGCAGCGCACGAATTCCATTCAACTTGTGGCAGCCATCGATTACGACGGAGGTGGGGCAATTCTGGTAATGTTGGGTTAATAACGTTTTCGTTACGCAGCAAGACGGCAATCCACATCGTGACGAGCGAAGTGAAAGTTTCCGATTCGGCGGCTTTCGGCAGCTAGTCGATGTTTGTCTTTCAATTGGTTTAATTTACTCCAACGGATGTGCGCTGAGAAACTTCCTGCTTTCGTTTTACTTCCGGGCCGATGTTAGTTGATATATTTATGTTGGCATTTGGCTTTTCAAAATCAGATTATCTAGCCTAATATTTCTTGGTATTGCAATTCCAAGTTTTCTTTAATGTTTGGAAATTGGAATCATAAGGGTTTATTTTTCACTGTTTTGCTTGTTGTTTGCTATTCGCGTTTGATTTTTTATAACTCGTATTTTCGCATTTTACTTATCTTGAACAGTGTCAGTTGAAGATCGTCACTAAATTTTATAAACAAGCAATATTGGTATCACAATAAAAGCTTGGGGACTGGATCGCAGCAATCCGTGCTTTGGAACTGACGTTTTTTGTTTCTGCTGCGCCGTTTCGCGAAAAAAAAAACACAGAAATCAAAAAATAATTCGTAATTAAACTTGAATTAACAGTGAAATCCGAAAATCTCCAGGTGCTTTGTGTAAGACGTAGTGAATGTAATCGATTCGCTCCAAAATATGTAATGGTCGATAGTATTTTCCCTGTTTTTGGTTTTTTTTTTGTGTTCTTCGCCTCCGCTATCGGAAAAAGAGGTTATATCAGCTTAGCTTTGTTTGTGCCACCCGGGCATAAACAACTAAATAAGAGTCAACAAAAGAAAAGCTGTGTAATGTAGAATACGGCCATTCACTGGTCAGAAGCAATTCACTAAGCTAACGCACGTGCGCGCGTGGGTGGCTGGCTTTTAATTACACGTGGTGTACAGAGGGAGAGCTGTGAAGTTTTTTTTTTCGTGGCACAGTTATTGTGATTTTTCAAGCTATATTTCTTCTCGAGAGTTTGTACGCGAAGTACTATTCGTGCTCTTCCATTCAAAAAAGATGTTGTTAAAATATTTGCCGAATAGTAGAGTGCAACATAAATGCATCCTTTAGCATCACAGGGAAGCCGTCTAAATGAAGACTGAACATCAACAACAAATACCGGTGAGATCTATCTGATTATAACAAAATTTGAACAATACTGCTAAATACGTGCCATCCTCAAAATACACTAAGGTTTTTTTTACACGGGGGATACAAACCTTGACAAAAAAATCGTGTAAAAAAAACCGCGTTAATCCCGTAATTCGTGTTAATTCCGAAATCCATGTGAAAAAAACAGCGATAGCACGTGAAATCTTTTGCAATGAAAAACACTTGGAAGATTTTGTTAACAGTCAGTGGAATGGATAGCACTACAAGGTCCAAGAGTCAAGCGAGGGTCCCAGGGCCAGAACACAAAATAGGACCAGAGTGAATGTGTGTGGGAATAAGTGGAGATAATGCAGATGCATTCATGGTGCTATATCTTGCGATCCTTAATATCTGTAAATATGCGGTCTTAAGCATAGTTGGTCAGAAGGTCAAGCACACTCAAAAGACGGAGAGTTTCATTCGGAATTCCATCGCTACGTGGCGCTAGTGAGCATGCAAATTTGAGCGTTTTCAACTTGTTCTATCTCGTGATTCTCATAAGATGGAAAGTTCCAGTCGTCGGGAAAGTTGTTCAGAAGGTCAAGGGCATTCACGAAGAGAAACAAGGGGGTATTGAAATAACAATCTCGATAGTTGTTACCTATAATAAAATAATTTTTGTTTCAACCAAAACTGATTAACGCAAAGGAATTTTTGAATTGAGTCAACCATCTCCATGGTTAAAAGTGCGATCATTTTTGTACATCTCTCATATACTTAAATCAAGACAAAAATGTTATAGTTCCAACCAGTGTGTATACTTGAAGCAACTCTACAAAAACGTAAAAACAATAACCTGTTCGTTTTCAGATCGCTTTCAAGTTTGACATGAATTGACAAGAAAAAAAAATCGGAGGAAGTTCTTACTGGGTTTATTGTGGATGAGAAATTAGTTGAATAATTAAATTCATTCCAGTTTTCAGCACCGGCAATTTAGGTTTTCATTAGTGTATATTGTTTTTAATAATTCGATCATAGTACCAAGAAGCTTTGTTTTTTTTCAGCAAATTGCTACAATGTTTCAGCTCTGAACTACTAAGGAACATTTACCAGATTGAATCAATTGATTTTCAAACATAACGATGAATTAGTTCTACTGTGCTTTGCATATATTCCCATTAAATTTGACACATCATTTACAATCATTGGAATTAAAAATTGCATTCTCATTCAAATGATTTCAAAACCAAAAATCTTATTCACAAAAAAAAATTGGACTGACCCATAGCATAATCAACTATTGTTATTCAATTATGTAGTTCAACTATAATCATGGGTGAATTTACTGGCAATGTAAATCAACTGTCAGAATGTCACCAATATTTGTTGTCGATAAAAACCATTGTATAGTTGAATCAAGCATATTTTACTGATGTTGATTCAGGCATTCATTAGTTAAATCAATTTGAAATGTATGATTGTTACAATCATGCACATGGGTTATCGAAAAATTAATGCAAAACCATAATTGATTGCAAATGAAATATTATATATTTTCTTCAACAGGTGCACCTTTCTGTTTGGAATTCCCCCGTTATGTGGCGCTAGTGAGCATGCAAAACATTTTCAACTTGTTCTCGTGATTCTGATCTGATTCTGAAACAACATCTCGTGATTCTGATAAGACAGAATGTTCTGGGTTTCGGAAAAGTTGCTCAGAAGGTCAAGGGCATTCGAAAGGTGAACCGCTTCATTCGGGATTCCAGTGCTACATGACGCTTGTAAGCATACAAAATTGAACAAAATTGAATTTATTCTATCTCGTGATTCTGATAAGAAATGGTTGAACAAGGGACGGTTATATCGGTTCATACATAAAAAGAACGTGTGATATGTAAGAATAGAGGAGAATGCGCATCAACAGATACAGCTGCAGCTTTTGAGTACCCATCAAAACTGATTCAAATGATTGAGGATGGTGCATATCATGCAGACCAAGATTTCAACGCCGATGAAACTGGTCTATTTTGGAAAAAGATGCCTTGTAGAAGTTACATCGCTTCAACTGAACGTACGACATCTGGGTTCAAAGCTAGAAAGGATCGCGTCACACTGCTGTTCTGTTTATGTATGTACGTATGCACACATATATACAAACACACATGCATACATACATGCACACAAAAATTCATACGTATATTCTCACATACACGCATACACATACATACATGCATACTTATTAAAACACATTACCACATGCACACAAACACACTTGCGTATTCACACATACACTCACATAAACACATTTAAAATCATACACACATATACTAACTCTCACGTTCATTTATACGCACCTACACATAAGCACATACATATATACTCACACATCAATACTTATTCCCACACAGAACAAGTATAAGTGGATTCCGAATGAAACGGTTCACCTTGTGAATGCCCTTGACCTTCTGAACAACATTGCCAACAACTAGAACTTTCTATCTTATCAGAATCACGAGATAGAACAAGTTGAAAATGTTCAATTCCGCATGCTTACTAGCGCCACCTAGTGGTGAAACTCCTAACAAAACGGTTCACCTGTCGAATGCGCTTTATCTTCTTAACAACTTTTCTGACGACTAGAACTATCCCTCTTATCAGCAGGTATGCCAGATATTTTTTTCATATGTCTGTGATAAAAATTTGAAATGTCTAGGAATGTCTATAAAAGCCTGTAAATTGTTTTATTACAAAATTAGACGTCTTTCAATGAAAAGACGTAATAAGAGAGAGAGAGAGAGAGTTATGTCATTATCGCTATTTGTGTGATTATGTTAACATGTCTGCATCTATTTCTTGGATTGTATGCAACCTTACACTATTGTTTCATATTTTTGAAGTGACAGTGAAGCTTGAAGCATGCGCATAGATGACACAATTTTCCATAGTTTTTTTTTCCCCTGTAACGCTTTTTCAAGTTTTGTATTTTAAAATCAAAATTTAATTTTCATTTGATAAATTTAACTGAGGTTTTTTTTTTTTGATTCAACAATACCCGTTGATGGTGTGTACCATATTTTAATATGGTGTCATCATCACTCATGATCATCAATATCATTATGGTCATATGAATAATTTTTGTATTGACTGCTTCTTCGGTTAGTCAGTGATTATCTCTTAAAATTCAGGGAAACTCTCTCCTGATCTTCTGCAAGGCTCTTTGTTTTATTCTGAGAAGTTTCCTCCTGAACTTCAGGCAAAATTCCTCATGAATTTCTTGGCAGTCACTTCTTATTTTCTTCGAAATTCACATTTAGGAACCCAACTTTACCTTCCAGAAACATTTGGTAATTTCTTTCCTGAACATAGTTACTTTCTAAACTTCTGATAAGTCCCATCCTGAACTACGAGGAAAGTTTCTGCAAAAAATTGAGAAAGTACTCTTCAGAATTTCTTGGAAAATCTTCTTAAGTTGCTAGAAGTTTCTTCCTGAACTTCTGAAAAGTTCTTTCCAGAACTCCCGATATAATCTCTTCTGCACTTCAGAGAGTATTGTCCTGAACTTCGGGGAAGTTTGTTCCTGAATTTCTGAGAAATTCCTGCTTAAACTTCTAGAAAGATCCCCCTATACTTCTGAAAAGTTTCTGGAAACTTGGAAAGATTTTATCAAAAGAATCTACCATAATTTCTGGGATTTTGTAAACTTCGAACAGTTCTCATTCTGAAATGCTGAAATGTTTGATTCTGAACTTTAGGAAAGCTCTCTAGCACTTCTGGGTAGTTCCAACTGAACTTTTGGTCTCTTCGCAACTTCTGAAAAGTCCTCTTGTGAACTTCTGAGGAGTTCTTTACTGATTTTTTTTGAAAAATTCCTTCTTGATCCTTCAGGTAGTGCCCTCTCTGGTAGGATTCTTCCTGAAATTCGGGAAAGTTTGTCCAGAGATTATTCTTTCCAAACTTCCGATTGGTCTCATCCAGCACTGCGAGGAAAATTTTGTTCCAAAATTTTTAGGAAAATTCCCTTAAATTTGTTCTTGAAGTTTCTTCCTGGACTTCTGAGAAGTCCGCTTCTGAACTTTTCAGAAATCCTAATTCTGAAATGCAGAATGTTCTATCCTGAGCTTTGGAAAAGCTGCCAAGCACTTCTAGGAAGTTCCAACTGACATTTAAAGAAGTTTCTTCCGAAACTTGTGGGAAGTTATTTCCTGAACTTGAGAGAAGTTCTTTCCTCAAGTTCTATGACGCATCGTCCTGAGGATTTTTTTTAAAGATTTTTTGAGAAATTTGGGCAAGATTTTTTTTTTCTGAACTTCTGGGAAGTTCAATCTAGAATTTCTGAGAAGAACTCCAAAACCTCTGAAAAATTCCAAACTTCAGAGAAGTCATCTCCCCTCCACTTATTTCTGAAGCTCTGTTAAGTCTTCTCCTGATTATTGGGGAAGTTCTGTCTTGACATTCTGGTAAGTATGATCTTAAACTTCGGTAATGAACTGTTTAAGGTTCTTCTTGCATGTACTGCTTGCTCCCAAAACTTCTGAGAAGTTTTTACCTGACCATAGGAGAAGTTTTTTTTTTCGAGGAAGTCTCTAAGTTTCTCATATATGATTTGTATTGTTGTGAACCTTGATTTTCGTTGTGACTTAATAGCAAAGGACCAATATTACCAACGCTTTGACAGTAATTTTTCGAATGGGTTTCAACACGCGTAGGTTTGAACACTACCAAAAGTAGGGACTCCATGTTACCCTCGGAAAGGGCCTATACAATACTTATCTTCGACACAAGAAATTGTGTTTTCAAGTGACCCACCGCTTTCGTTTCTTCAAGGATTTCTACTTCAAATGATACCTACGATATTTTAAACCATTTTAACAAAGCTTCTACCGGATCTACTATACTGCGTACTGCGTACGTTTTAAATCCAAACTTCATAGAATACCTTTATTTGAAATTTAAAAAATATTTCAAATATCTGTAAAAGTCTGCAACATAAATAAAATGTCTGCTAAATGTCTGCATCGTTATAAAAGTCTGCAATAAAAATGAAAAGTCTGCAAATTTACAGACATGTCTGTGAATATGGCATCCCTGCTTATCAGAATCACGAAATAGAAGAAGTAGAAAACGCTTAATTTTGCATGCTCACTAGTGCCACGTAGTGGTGGAATTCCCAATGAAACTCTCCATCTTTTGAATATTATTGACCTTCTGAACAACTATCCTTAAGACCGCATCTTTACAAATATTTAGGGTCTCGAGATATTGTAACCGTGCGCTGCCCTCACTAAATTGGTTTGATAAACAAGCCAGCTTGAGCGCCACTCTTCTAGGTGAGGCTGCCCGTCAGTTGAACTGCCCGACAATTAAAAAGCATGTACTCAATGGTCTGGTACAAGGTCTGGTAAGCCTGGCACGGTTGCGCATATGAGAGACAGCCAAATCTCTGATTTCGACTAATCGCTTCACGGAAAGATACCTTTTTTTCATCCAACATATCACGACCGATAATTAAGCAGGATTGGGGAGTTCCGAGGAATATCGATAACGGAAACTTTAGGTAAACTACAAAACGTATAATCCATCCGTTGCAGATGCAAAGTCTTGGGTAACGCAACGGAAAAGATCTCTTTACACGAAACTGCTCGATTTATTCTTCCACTTCATCTTTATTCAACTGCCCAATTCTCCATTTTTCAGTACCTACACGGCCATCCAGATCAGATGGATGTTTTTGATTTGTCGACTTGTCAATGCCAGTAACATTTACTCAAATTTGAGATTCTCCACTATTGACGAAAGTGAGTCAAAAACGACTCAAAACTGAGTTAAACCAGCTGGCCGTGTAACCTCTAACTCTCATCTTCACACTCTCTTCAATCGGTCTTCATGCGGGACTCTTCTCATACTGAACGGGTAAAGTGAATGGCCATTACACTAGTGCATATACCTGTGCACAGGGTTTCTGATGCTGTGAGATGATGAACGTGACGGGAATGCTGTCGGTAAAACTGGGTCGGGTTTAGTGCTTCCACATAACGAGGGGTGCTGACGACAATTGCGATCGGCTGATTGCTTATCGGAAACGAAGCATATGGTGACGGATGCTACGGGATACGGTGGTAACGGGTCAGTCAGACGTTCGGGTTGACTCCCGCCCGATTCGTTGCGTTTTTTCGTCGCCAACGTGGGAATAAATATCTGCTCCAGTTCCCTGCCAGACAAAATGCACTCCAACACTTCTCCGACAGGTCAACAAAAGATTTCTCGTCCCAGACTCTCCACTTGTTGAACAGGCCTTACTATTTGTAGCGTTTCAATTCTTGCAGAACAATAATTTTTAACAAATTCTCAGCTAACTAACTGTATTATTTTATTTACCAGTTGAAAATATATTCAAGAACACTTCCCCCGCACGTTCTGATCACCAACCGCTCCGCAAACGAAATGACCGAGAAAACCTCACGCCTGTATGAGATCAGCCTCTAGATCTTTCTTTTGTATGCCATGTGGCTGCTTCAAACGAACTTCCGCGTATAGGTACGTTTTACGTGAAACGGCGTTAGTCATAATCAGCGCGCCATCTATGTTTTAAACCATGCAACAGTTTATTGGTGTAGCTTACAAAATTATTTCGTCCTGCTCATAATTATTTTTACCGAGAGCAATATTTTTTCGTTTGAACTGACTACAAGTTTTCTGGTAGTTATTTATTTTTTATTTGCCGACCAAATGAAGTGAAAAAAAACGTTAAAAAATCATCAAAAGTTACAATATAGCATCATGAACGAACCTGTATTATCCTCACACATTCACTCCGGTCCTATTTTGTGTTCTGGCCCTGGGGCCCTGGCTTGAATCTTGGACCTTGTAGTGCTATCCATTCCAATGTTTAGAAAACTTCTAACGTTGCTGGTGTACCTGAAGATATGTTGCGAAAAATGGTTTGCCGATTGCCAATTTCACTTAATAACTTCTAGATATTGCACTGTCCAAACTACACTTTTCATACTTCAGAATAATTAAACACTTAAATCGCAAACGAATCTAATGGCAACTACGGATAAGCAAAATTTCTAAGAGACAACAAAAAAACTTCCAAATCAACGGAGTGCGAAGCAGATGAACTTAACTGCTTGCTAGTGCACAAAACAATGCCACATGTGAGATATTCATGGTAATATTCTAACATTGCCGTTCAGAATAGTTCGATGAATACATAGGAGAGATCATTCCCGATGAGTTTCCACGCGTTTACTCAATTCACATTTAGTTATAATTAGAAGATAAGTGTCATTTTACTACGTGCTATATTGTGGACTATCCGAGTATTTCTTCATCGCATCCATAAGTGGTCCTTGCAAGTTGTCCATTTGGTTTAGCCATTTTGAACGTTGAAGTGGCAGCTTGTTCACACATGAAATTTGCTTCAGAAATGCACCTATACCGCCTATCAGATTTGTCGTCAGAATGCGCCTATACCCCTTTCTGAATCGAAGGACAGGCGACTAGGAGAAACTTGTGGACGCATAACCTCACAGAGCAATTTTGAGAGTTTCAGATTTTGCTAGACACTGTCAGCTGTACTACAATACCTAATAGTCTTCCAAGAGTTGGAATGATCTTGGATATTACCCTGGGGCGTCACTATTATTTGCTATTTTAAGGAGTTGTCTTCCCTAGCAAAGTAAAATAACAAATTGATATCAAATAAGTAACAAGATTCGTTATCTCAGATATCATTTTGAACTCACCTGATATCACATAACAAATTTAGCTATCAACATTGAGACATTTTGTTATCATCTGTTATCAATTTTTATGACGATTTTCAACGAACGTAACTGAATTCTACCAGCATGCTGACAAATGATGAGAATTACCGGCATATGATGATGGAACACCAGTTACCGTCAGTTGGGATGAAAAACGCAATAAATCCCGTGCCGTCGTTGTCTGTAGAGAATTGGCTATCGACACGGAAGATGACATAAAGGTAAACTTAAATAATCAAGGCGTCATCGATGCCAGACATATTTTCAGAGTAAGCAATGACAAAACAACAAAAATAAACACTGGAGTCGTAATACTTACGTTTTCCTCGCCTGTACCACCGGAAAAAGTTAAAATCGGATACCGTGTCTGCCGCACCGAGAAATATTACCCGCGACCAATGCAATGCTACCGATGTTACGAATACCAACACATAAGCAAGTTCTGTAAAAATGCCGAACGTTGCAGAACATGTGCTGAAGAAGCACATAAAGAAAACGAAGAATGCTCTAATGTAACAAAATGTCTAAACTGCAAGGAAAACCACATCTCGACCAGCAAGCTATGCTCAGTTTTTCGGCAAGAACAACAAATTATGAAAATTAAAATGGACGAAAATATTCCCTACCGCGCTGCCCGGAACAAACTAATGAACAACACTGGGAAAACCAGTTATGCTCAGGTAACAGGTGATTCCTCAGACACTATTCAAACCGCCAAAAAACAATGGGAAAAAGAAATGGAAGATAAAATGATCTTCATATCAGAAAAAATGAAATTTATCACAGAAAAAATGGAAGAGCTAGCGAAACAAGAAGCCACTATGAAAAACTGGTACCAGTACCTTAAAGATAAGGAGCAAAAATTGAAAACCGCGACAGATAAAATGGAAAAGGAGGCCGAAGCAATGGAAACGCACTGCAACACGCTGACAAATGAACTACAAAAAAACAAGATATCATTGAAAAACTGACTAAGCAAATCGATCATCAAACACAAAAAATTGCTACTATTAAAGAAAAACACGGAAAAAAAACCAAAAACTGACAAACCACATGAATCATCCCCCGAAAGAGACACCAGAGAAAGTACACCAAAAAGGAAAATCAACCGGAAAAACAAAAATAAAAACAAACATATGAACACGGAATCCTCCGACGTGGAAACGGATGAACTAATGGAAGATCAATAAAAACAACAAAACCCCAATCTACAAATGACCACGCTTATACAACGGAATTGCAACGGAATTCGCAGCAAATTCGCAGAACTTCAATTACTCATAAACGAACATCAACCCTTCTTCCTTGCCTTACAAGAAACCAGAACAAAACCTAAGACAAATTTCAACCTGAAAGGATATAACTCGATATTTGAACACAGACCCTCCGGTCAAGGAGGAGTAGCTATACTGATAAAAAAAAGGAATATCATACACTCCAGTGAAAATGAAAACACACCTTGAAATAACTGCTATAGAGGTTAACATGCCCTATAAAATGACCATTGCGTCAATATACATCCCACCAAACACTGCACTGGATGCAGAAGAACTGGATAAAATTCTAAGTACGTTACCAAAACCACTACTAATAGGCGGCGACCTAAACGCCCACCATGTACAATGGGATTCGAATAAGCAAGACTCTAGAGGCAAAGAAATCGCTAAAATAATTGAAAAACATAGACTAATAACGCTAAATAACGGCCAAACAACATTCATTCATTCAGCTAAACGCAATGATATAAACAGTACGTCGGCTATAGACGTAACAATATGCAGTCCCGAACTAGGAACAAAATTAGACTGGGTCGTAATAAACGATCTACACAGCAGTGACCATTTCCCCATCAAAATTGGAACAAACCCTGCCAACTCACCTAGAAAACAACACCCAAAATGGAAAATAGACCTCGCTGATTGGAAAAAAATTGAAGAGATACTTGAGGACCAAATCAATCCAAATGAAGAATACACAATAGACGAACTAACTACCCACATTAAAAATGCCACATCACTATCGATCCCAAGAACTTCAGAAATCGCACCAAAAAAATCTGTCCCCTGGTGGAATGAAAATACAAAAAAAGCTGTTAAACAAAGACGAAAATCACTCAGGAAACTCAAAACACACATCCCAACCATCCCGACTTCAAAATAATCCAAGACAACTTCCGAAAACACAGATTCGAGGCAAGGCAGATCATCGAAGAAGAAAAACAGAAATCCTGGGAAAAATTCATATCTGAAATAAACGAACAAACCCCTCCAAAAGAAGTATGGAAAAAGATAAGAAACATATCCGGAATAAAATCATCAGAATCTATATGGACGATAACCTCCGGGAACAATAACATAACAATCCCAGCCCAAATAGCCGAACACTTAGCCAATCACTTCTCCACAGAATCGTCAGATCAAATATATCCACCAAACTTTATCACGAAAAAGAAAGCAGAAGAACAAAAAACAATTGACTTCCCTTCAACTACAAATTCACCCTACAACAACGAATTTACCCTAGAAGAGCTGCTCTATCATATGGACACGCTGAAAGGCTCCTCACCCGGCCCCGATGATATCCACAACCAAATGCTTAAAAGACTCCCGCTCTTCATCAAAAAGAAACTACTAACAACATACAATCACATCTGGACAAACGGAATCTTCCCCAATAGCTGGAGAGACTCCCACCTAATTCCAATTCCCAAACCCGGAAAAAGCCCAAATGACCCAAAGAACCTCCGCCCCATATACATCACAAGCTGTGTGATGAAACTTTTGGAAAGAATGGTCAACCGCCGGCTCATGAATGAACTCGAGAACAAATCAATCCTAGGACCTAACCAATTCGCTTTTCGTAAAGGAAAACAAACAACAGACACGCTCACAGAAATTGAAGATCTATACACAAAAGCAATAAACGAGAAAAAACACGCTGAAATCCTATTCTTAGATCTAGAAAAAGCATACGACAGAACTTGGCGACATTTAATCCTGAAAAACTTATCAAAATCCGGTATAGGAGGACACATGGCTACTTTCTGTCAAAATTTCCTAGAAGAAAGAAGATTCAAAGTGCTTTATCAGGGGTATCTATCATCTCAAAAACACCAACAAAATGGAGTCCCCCAAGGATCAGTACAGGCTGTAACATTCTTTGTAATAGCTATCAACAGCATAAATGAGTGGCTACCCAAAGATACCATCATCAAACTATATGCCGACGACATCACTATCGCCGTAATAACCCGATGCGTGAGATGGACCCGTCTCAAAATTCAAAAAATCCTAGACAAGATCGAAGAGTGGTGCACTGAAACTGGATTTATTATCTCCATTCAAAAATCATCAATTATGCACGTTGGAAACCGGAAAAACTTCAAAAACAACCACCTGCAAAAATTTCATCAAATGCCGATCAAACTAATAAAACACACAAAAGTACTTGGAATTTGGCTAGATCACAAACTTAATTTAAAACATCATATTAAACTAAAAAGAGACGAATGCAAACAAGTAATTACACTGATGAAGAGTATAAGCTGCACCAAATTTGGAGCAGATCGAAAGACATTACTCCGGATCTTGAACACCATGCTCGTTCCCAGACTCATCTACGGAGCACCAATAATCAGCCATGCTAAAGAAACAGATCTAAGCAGGCTCTATCCCATATATCACCAAGGAATCCGAATAGCCACCGGTGCATTTCACACCAGTCCAATCGAAAGTCTCTTATCTGAAAATGGACAATTACCACTGAACTTAAGGATAGCTGAAACACTCATTCTATACTCCACAAAACAAATCTCTCGTAAAATGATCTCCCCAAATTGCATGGTAGCAAAGCGAGCAAAAGAGAAAGCAGATATACTGAACATCCCATCAACAAACATTATTATAACTCAACCTAACTATAGCACAATAAAACGGATATACGGAATAAACCTAACAGCACTTAACACCCTTACACCTGCTGAAAAAAGAGCCCGATTCAACGAAACATGTAAATCCAAATACCCCCATCATAAGCACATATACACAGATGGATCCAAAACTAGACAAGGAACAGGTAGCGGAATTTTTTCCAATGAATTGGAATACAGCATCAGTCTCCCCAAGCATCTATCTATCTTTAGCGCAGAAGCGTACGCAATAAACAAAGCAATTGATCTCAATCGAACAGAACTATCGGTCATATTCAGTGACTCTCAAAGTGTCCTCGCAGCAATTAAAGGTCATCAATCTAATCACCCTTGGATCGAAGATATCAAAAATAAATTGAAACAAAATCCTGGCCGAGTTGGGTTCCCGCACATATCAACATAACTGGAAATGAAAAAGCTGACAAACTAGCCAAACTCGCCACATCGAAACCAACCAACGACATCGAAACTCCATACGATGATTATAAAAAACTTGTTAAATTCCATGTTAGACTCTCATGGGAAAATATCTGGCACAACTACCGGGGACACCTGAGAGAAATAAAATACGATACAATCGAATGGCCATCATCATACTCGAAAAATAGAAAAGAAAGCAAAACTATCACACGGCTTAGAATCGGCCACACCAGAATCACACACGGACACTACGCAAAAAGAAGACGCACCCATTTGCTCCGCATGCGGTACTCAAATAACAGTGAAACACATAATGCTTGAATG
Source organism: Aedes japonicus (assembly GCA_034211315.2). NCBI lineage: Eukaryota > Metazoa > Arthropoda > Insecta > Diptera > Culicidae > Aedes > Aedes japonicus. The sequence continues at coordinate 29,137 of JASCZW010009346.1, read as the reverse complement.
CATCAAATTCACCCAACATCGAAACGAGGAAAATATTGGCCAATCACTCTACTTCAGCCCTCGGCGACGATATCAATGAACTCAAAAAACAATAAAATACCTCACGAAAACGGACCTAATCAGTGAAATTTAACTCCAAAAAAATGCGCTCGCCACTGGCAAATGACCTACCAATATCGAAAAGGTAAACAAAATCGAACTATAAAACGATTGATACGTTTGAAAACAAACCAACAATCGCTCCAGCCAACCCCTCGTACTACAACGAAAGTCAACCAACATGGGAGGATCCAACACCAAAGAGGAAAACACAGCACACACCCACGGTAACCAACTGGTAACCGTAATTCAAACCCAAGACGTACACTCCGAAGAACATCAACAACAGCAAACCCTTCAACTCGTCATTATCACGCTGCAAATCATTATTTTACTAATCATGACAGTGAAAACTGTCATGAAGACGATGCGAAAGAAATGGATGGAAAAAGGGATCACGAAGGCCAGATCCATCGCTAACCTGGACGTGTGACTAAAGTGCAATGTACTAAGTGAAATAAAATATTAGCTTTAAGTCCAAGATGTAATTTTGCTATCCGGTGACTCGAATGACAACAAGTTAAAGAGTCACCTTAATAAATAAAAATACAATACAATACAATACCGGCATATGATGGATATGAAATTGATCTTCTCAGCAGAAATACTCCTTCAGTTATAAGTGTATGAATTTGATATCATGTTGATAACATAATTTTCTCATTCTCAAGAAATGTGTTCATATCACAAAATTTGTTATCAAATAAACTCGATCATAATAAAACGAGTTAATATTTTGATACCCAACGAAGCCTAAATGATAACATATTCAGTAATCAAACACTGATAATCTGATATAAGGACTTGTTATCAATTTGGTATAAACCTTTGGAGCATATCACAGAGAAATTCTTTGTATGACCCTTGTAGAACTTTGTATTTGAGAACACTTTCAAGTGAGAAACAAAATTCCCCAAAGCAGATGAATCGCTTTCAGGAACCTGCGTACGCGGTAATTTATGCCCCACCACCATAGCACTTTACAACTCAGATTGTCTCCTTGCATGAGTGAATAAATCACAAAACGTAAACCTTTTCCCACAACACCCTTTTCCACAACACACCCAATCAGTAAACTAATAACAACTTCGTCTTCAACCCCCGGCTCCGTCCCATCGTCCCCATCCCAAACCCGACCGAAACTCATAATCCTTTCCAATCTTAATCGAACCACGCCCTCATTCCGGCAGGATAACCTATTTTGGAAAACTGGCACCAACCGAGCTTCCTCCGACCAGCTCCGACCAGAGCCAATATTCGATTTGATTTTATGACTCCCCACAGGCCCGGGATATTATCACCTTACCGCTCATATGAACCGTGTTGTCGTTCTGGCTCCGGTAGTTGTTGTTCATCGTTTATCGGAATGGTCCCGCCCAGCACGGATGCCGGCAGAAATCCGGAACAGTAATGGTACTCTACCTGACAAGGAACTAGTTAGAGACACTTCGGTTTTTTGCCTCTGGATTTGCACATCATAGAAAAGTGGGTGAAAATAATCATCGGGATCAGCGGTGGCATCACCACCGGCAGCGGCAGGTGGTAATCCGCCCGTTTCGTTCCGGGTTGATGCTGGAAATCAATTCCTAATTGTACAACTCGGATGGCCTAAAATAAGAACATTAACCGACGTTGGCAGCCAGGATTAAGACTGCCCGCGGTAGAGATTAAGCCCGTAAACACCCTCTGCAGAACATGACGGACAGTTGCATAATTATATCGCACATCGAAATCCGACACCGGGATAAGCCCCGGGATTGCGATATTAATGTTGCTTTGTTACCCTCCAGGCCAACCGCAGAGGCGAGGCGGTAGGAAGATGGCGGTGGCGTTACGTCACTTCATCGATGTGGTGGTGGTAGTTTAGCTTTTGTTCGCGTCATCATCATTATCGTTGTCAACAGAACGGGTTGTAATTAATTGGAGCAAATTGCTGTGGCCCCCCCGGCTACCCCAACTCCTTTGCTCCCGAGCTCCGGGCTGCCTGTAAATCGGTTGCTCATTAGGTCTGGACAATTGATGAAAGTGGTTGTTTGATGTTACACGCATAATTGTTGGGCCGTGTGGTCTCGGGCGTCATCAAAGAGTTGTTTGCGTGTAACTGATTTCGTTTAGATGTTTGTGATGCTGGAATTAAGGATGAACTTACCTCAGTAGATATTTTTAAAACCGGACCGGGGTCTGGAATGTAATTAAACAAAAATATAAGAGCCTATTAGTCAATAGAGTAGTAATAGAGATGGGTATCATAAATTATTCATGTTTTCTTTTTGTCGTTTCACGACACTTTCGTCAAAAAAACTTTGCAGAAGTGGTTTCTTTCTGAGAGAAAGAATGTTTTAGGTGAGCAACTTTTTCACTGTTTGTTAGTAGACGGCTCTAGATGTAAATGCAGGTCGATTTTGACATATCCAAAACGTCATGAACCAAGATTAGGAATATGGTAAAGAAACCGCTTTGATACATTAGTGATTAGTGTGCAAGTGAATCTATGGTTTCAAACACGCATTTGTGGTGGAAAAACCTGATTCCAGTAACATTGGCCACCGGGAATCTGCTGCAAAGGGAAGGAGGTTATGATTTCGATGTGTGAACAGAATTGCATATTTAACATTCCAGACTAATTGTACAGAGTAGTTTCTCTATATACAATTTTTTGTCTTTTGACTTTATCATATTAGTTCCAGATAATGCCACAGAGATGGCTCTGCTTTCTAAATTTGCCATATGAGTTTTAGAGAATTGCCGTCTTCGGCAAAGGTTCTAAGTACGTCATTTGTTATCTTGTGATATTATCATATTAGTTCCAGATCTTTCCGCGGAGATGGCGCCGCTGTTTCTCATTGACAAATGAAGCTTTGGAGTCATGCTGCTAAATCAAAACTTTAAAAAACTCCAACGCTGCAGAACAGATGTGTAAAAATAATATTCAATTTACCTCATTTATATTCGACAGTTTTGCTTTATACAAGTCTACACCACAGAATTATTCCCATACTAGGCTTACGTGATTCTCAGAAAATCATGTTTGTACACAATTCTCTGCACAACCGTAACTTCCACCACAATATTGGTTTCTCGACTAGAGTTAATGCCCAGAACACTAGACATGCTAATGAACTATTGAGAAGCAGAGCATGCACGAACTTGGGTCTATCACGCATCATGTATTACGGTCCATTAAAGTTTAACATGCTCCCCAATGATTTGAAAACAGTAACGAATAACCTTTTCTTTAAAATTAAGCTCAAGCATCATATAATCAGGAAACGTAAATGAATGTATATTTTGAAAAATGTGTCAACCTTTTAAAATTGTAGGTTTTTCTCACTCCTGCAAGTTTTTTCCTGCATATTTATTTAAACTTAAGTTTAGTTTAACTTAATTGTTTAAGACATAAGCTTTATCACTGTTAAATTATTGTAATTTTTTCTTTGTTTATGTGAATCCCTTCAAAGGAACCAAGTTCCACTAGGATTTCAGCTTGTATTTGTATTTGTATTTTGATTCCCCGCGTTTTTGTTATTCTTTTCTTTTGTTTAGTAAGTATTCGCTACCAGGGGGTTCTTTTTGGTGTGGGGGTCAGAGGAGGGTACTATAAAAAAAGCTCTTGAGAGTTTCCGTTTTCTGCAAAGTTTCTTAGAATGTCATTTGCCGTCGTTTGACAACATCATATTAGTTCATGTTCTTCCCTCAGAGATGGCGCTACTGTTTAGCTTTGTCAAATGAAGCTCAACCCTAGCAAGTTGATATCATATAAGTAACAAGTTCTGTTATCCCAGTTATTGTTTTGATTTCCGCATAACAAATTTAGTTTGATTGGTCGCATAACAAATGTAGTTATCAATACTGGCAAATTTTGTTATTATATGTTATCATTTTGAACACACTATTTTTTATGAACGTTATAAGTTGAATTGAAAAATTATAAATATTTCCAGCATATTTGAACAAGAAATTTTGATTATAGTCAAAATATTTTTTTTAGTTATTAGCACGACAGTTTGATTTAAAATTGATAACATAATTTGAAACTTTTTCAATCAATTTGCTTAAAATACAGGATTTGTTATCAAGTTGTTCGCAGTGATAACAAAATAAGTTATTGTTATGATATTCAACGAGTGTTTTTTTGTTATTCATTCTGTTATTTTGGCTGGTTATTCAGCCTCAATGATCAAAAAGTGATTACCTGGTATTAGAACTTGTTATCAATTTGGTATAATCCTTTGCTCGGGTAGAGAGCTGGTATCTTAGGCAAAGTTTCTTATTGTGACATATGTCGTTTTTTGACGCAATCATATTAGTTTCACATCTCTCAGCAGAGATGGAGCTGTTTGTCTATATTTGTCAAATGAAACATGAGAGAGTTGCCCTATAAGCACCATCTTTGCGCTCCAATTTGGAACTAATCTGATAATAATAAGTGACTACGTTTTATGTTCTCAACAACTTTGCTGAAGACGGGAACACTCTTTAGCCACATTTGGCAAATATAGACTGCAGCGCCATCTCTGCCGCAAGTTCTGATAATATCAAGTGACTACATTTTCAACAACTTAACCGAAGACGGCAACTCTCTAGAGCTTCATTTGGCCAAGATATGCTGGAGCGCCATCTCTGTGGTACGATGTGGAACTAATGTGATTATTTCAAACGGCTTCATTTTACATCTTTAACAACTTTGCTGAAGATTTTACAAAGATAGACTGCAGCGCCATCTCTGCCACAAAGTCTGGAAATAATTTGATACTGTCAACTACTACATTTCATATTACAAACAACTTTGCCGAAGATGGCAACTCTATAGAGCTTCATATGGCAAAGATGAACAGCAGCGCCAGCTCTGCAGCACGATTTTGAACTATAATTATTGTATCAAAAGTCGATTCGTGGCGCACTGAGAAACTTTGCTCAAGACGCTTATTCTCTACAATGAGTCTGTAATGTTTCATGTGCACTTCTGTTAACACAGCCAAACTAAAACTTCCTTTCCTGTGTAGCAGATTCACAGGAACAACGTTACCGGAACCAGTTTTATTTTCAACCAAGGTGCCTGCGGTCTCTTCGACGACTACAGCAATCTGATCCTGAACAACCCGCAACATTTGTGAGATACGAGGAAGCCAGAGCGGTGGCCCGAAAAGCAAGGGAGCAATCGTGGGAGAACTTCCAAACTTTCGGGACCGAACTGTAGCAGACGGTAAACATTCTGCGTGGCAGCAGACGACTGCGCATGGTGGTACTCAAGAAAATGGGCGGTTTCTCAGACAACCCTGAAGAAGCAGCGGAAGAACTGGCTAAATGTGACAGTGCGAGATCAGTGACCTCTAGCTACCCCAGATGGCGAACGCAGCAGCTGAACGAGAGTCCATAGATGTTTCGCCTAACACCGCTGATATGTTCAACATCAACATCACCCTGAATAAACTTCTGTGAGCTCTCGACAAAAGGCGACATGACTGGGTACCCAATGCTTCAATGTCTTCCTCTGTCTGTGAAAGTTGCGCTCCTTGAGCTGCCGAACTAAATCTGGCAGAATGGTGAGTTCCTCACCAGCTGGCGGAATGTTATTGTCGTTCCCATTCCAAAGTTGAACAGCCATGCTTCCGGACCTGATGCCTTCCGACCATTTTCGCTTACCAGCTGTATGGCGGAGCTGCTTGAGCGAACTATCAACTCTCGACTGTTTGCTGAGCTAGAGTCAAGTGAACGGCTTGACAAATGCCAACACCTGTTTTGAGCAGGACGAAGTACCCAAAACCTACTTCGCAGAATTGGAGAGCGTCCTTAGAATTGGCAAAAGCATACGATACCACTTGGCGAAACGGTATACTACGCACGTTGAAGTCGTGGCGAATACGTGGTTGTATGGTTAACATGTTGCGGAGCTTTCTCTCGGCAAGGACGTTTCAGGTGTCTCTAGGAGAATACATGTCGCGTGAACACGAGCTGAAAAATTAAGTGCCACGGGGTTCGGTCCTATCCGTGACGCTGTTCCCAATCCCAATGCAGCCCATTTTTTGGGTAGTACCAAGCAGAGAACGCATACTATTGTACGCGGACGACATCCTTCTCGTGGTACGAGGAGCAAAAAGTGAACGCCTCCGTCGCAAACTGCACACCCCCGTCGAGGCCATGAACAATTGGGCGAAGAGCATGGGATTCGCCATGTCAGCAACGAAGTCGCACATATTCTATTGCAATCCAAATGCACGTCGGGAACCTGCACGTCACAAAACCATCGACCGAGTCGCCATTCTAAGGACCATCTGGCTGAGGGTTCTGGGTATTACCCTGGATCGAACTCTAACTTTCAAGTCACACTGTCAGATGGTGAAGAAAGCGTGTTAACCTCAATTGAAGATTTTAAAGATGATGCTGCAATTAGAATCTGCCATAATTACCGCGCAGCTGACCTACGGGATAGGCTAAGTGAGCCGAGGAGTTCCAGCAAATTTGCAGACTGCCATCCGAATAGCTGCGAGAAATCGTGGCAACATCACTCTTCCGCCAATTCAACGAGCCTCGAAAGGCCTCAAAGCATTGGCAGGTACAGCGTTCCTTACTATCGGTCAACTTGTGAGGCAGAGCACGAAAACCTACGATTGTGTGGGACGTAAAGAACAGCATACGAGCTTCTGGAGAAAGTCCTCCCAATCTTTCAACATTTGCTGAACACCCGTTTCCATCGATCAACCGTCATCTACACCACTGGCTCTATGGGTAAAGATACGGTAGTGTTCACATTCTTCAACGGAGGAATTGATGGCACCTACAGTCTTCCAAAATCATGCAGCGTCTTCTCTGTGGGAACATACGCTATAAAGATGGCCTTCACGATATTGAACCTGAATAACGACTTGGTGGTTCTATCGGATTCTGCAAGCTGCCTACTGGCATTGGAGGCCGGAGAATTTCGACATCCATGGATCCAAGAAGTGGAATAGATAGCGAGGAACAGACCTATTCGGTTCTGCTGGATTCCTGGGCACAACGGAATCAATGGCAATTCCGAACGACTAGCCAATGAAGCCAGAACGAAATAGGCTATCGATGTACCAATTCCAGGAGAAGACGCTCTGAGAGAAGTAAAGTGGTTTGAGTCTAGGCAGTCAAAATTTAGGGAAGAGCGATCTCGATTGTTTGTTCCAATAGCAGCTGAAGGTGAGTCGTTGTTGATGAACGAATTGAAAACTTCCGTAGATTCGATCTGCATTCGATCAAGCTCATCGTGAAAGTTTCTCGAATCACTTTGAGCTGAGTGAGGGTTTTGACAACTTGGTCGCGTGAAGGATGAAACAATTGCACGGCAGATAGAGCGTGACACGTCAATATGGGCACCGACGAGTTTCAGGATTGATGTGGTGTGCTGAAGGATCGTATGCAGCTGCTGAACCATCATACACCAGGCATGCGACACAGAACCAGAGAGTACCAGGGCATTCTCGAGCAGCTTTGAATTCTTTTCCGGTTAAACTAATGTACTTCAGATGGAAATGATTTTATCCACGTTAATAACTCTCGCTAGCTGGAAGCAGCAGTACTTTAATTAATAGTTAGCAGTTCTTTAGAAAAGTGACTGACAAAATTTTGGAAGTTATAACTTCGAAAGACGCACAAGGCTGTTTAGACAACTGTAGTGGAATCAGAAAATGGCAGAAGCCGAAGAACAAACACCGAAGCGTGACCGAAGAAGAGATGCGTAACGGAATCAGCGGAAGAAGTAGAAGAAATCCGAAGCGCATGAAGAAAAAAACGAAACAAATGAAATTTAAGGATGTACAATTCAAGAAGCAAAGCAGTGGAATGGAGCGATAAATAAGTGAAATAAAAGAAGACAACATAAACGAGAGAAAGTTAATATAAAATGAAGAAGAAAAAAGCGGAGTGGACGAAGTGAACAAATAGAAGAAGAGAAACGAAAGAGCAGAAGCACAAGAAGTTGAAGAAGGTGAGAAAGAGAAAGGAAGCAGAAAAAGAAAAACTGATGGATTAAAGTAAAAAAAAAGAGAAAAATAGAGAGAGGAGTAGTAAGATAAACGGATAAAGGAGCAGGAAAAGTTGATGCAAACCAGCGAAGTAAAAGAATGGGAAGTAGATATTTGACAGGAGACCAGTTAAAGAATAAGACTTAAAAAAGAGAAAATGAAGAGATGTTGGAGAAGAAATACTGGAAATATTATACATGAAGATGAGTTAATGGAATCGAATGAATTATTGGTTGATTAAATAATGTGTCTTGATGAAAAGTGATTTTTTCTTGTGCAAACCGGGTCTTTTTACACAATTTTTTTTCATCCAACTGGTCCAACAGATCATAGTAATAATCAAAACTGATTGTCTCACCAGTTTGGAGATAATCTATCAATAAAAATCCTTTTGCATCCAAAAAAAACCCGACGCTAACACCTTCTTGACCGATTTCTGAACACGAACTCGCTTCGGAGCAGAAGTGACTGGTTCACACCAATCTTTAGCCCTTTGTTTTGATTCAGGATCATGGTGGTAGACCCAAGTCTCATCCATAGTGCTTCTGAGCTCCAAGTGCTGCTCTGAAAGTCGCACTCGAACGTGTTTTTGTTGCATTGTTAGCAAATGCGGCACCCATTGTATTTTTGAAAAAAAAAATACGTCCCTAACATTGGGTCTCCAGTTTTCTTGTCAAATCATTGTTATTTTACCTATGTAAACAAATAATTTTTTCGCGTATGACTATTTTCTGTATATCTTCGCTAAAAAACGTAAAAATTTAACAAAATGAGAGCTAAAAAGTCAAAGTTTCCTGTATGATACCACTCCCACTTCAAAATCCGATGGCATCCCGTCACTATTGAAAGCGAACCTTTCCATGATTATTTATTGTTCCCACAGCTAGAATCCCCAAAAACCAAAACGTGTGCAATCGTTCAGATAAAGAAATAAAGTCCTTAAGCCAGCATTTACCATCCTGTTTGATGACCCCTAAACCCCACCAGGCTGCAACCATAACATCAAACTACATTGTAAACTACATCCCTTTTCGTTATCAGCTCGGGATAGCGCATCCAGCCGGAACAGCTTCTGCTCGTGTTCCTGCCGGGTCTTGCTTTATCAGATTGAAGTTAAATTGTGTTTTCAAGCATTTCTCAATCCACCTCGGCGCGCTGTCTGTCTAAATACCTTCCACCACCTTTTCCGTACGTTCTCGCAATCGACGAAGGAGATTTAATCTAAATTGAAAAGTTTCCGGTACTTGATGAGTAGCTGGCACTATTTCACCATTTTGGCCGTGGAAGTAAAGCTTGCTTCAGATAGAATTGGAACAAAAACAATTGCCTGTATTTCAGTTATTTATTATTCAATTCAAGATCTTTTTTATACAAATGTGGCGTTTTCTTCATACGTTTTAGACAAAAATACGGATAAAATTATTCGTCACGGTTTCGAAGGAATTCTCGATTTTTCCTGTAACACGGCTCATTGGGCGGCGCCACGCCTTCTTCGTCCATCGTTTTGCTATTTTATTCACCAGGTCTTCATCTGATTGATGTCTTTGACAACCTTTCCCTTTGCCTTGAGTCTCCTCTTCATGATTGCCCAGTATTTCTCAATGGGGCGGAACTGCAGGACCAGTTGGGTGGGTTAAGGTTTTTCGGAACAACCTGGACCCCTTTCTCTGCATACCATTCTTGAACGACTTTGCTGTAATGACAGCTTGCCAAATCTGGCCAAAACATTGCAGGATGGTCGTGGGATCGAATGAACGGCTAAAATTCGTTTTTGGAACACTCTTTTTGCCGGTATAGTTCAAACGTCATTGTCTTATTGTAACGAAAACTTTCATTTTTTGCCACAGCTGCAAATGCCCTGCCAAATTATGAATTTTTCATGCAACGTTGTCGGCAAAAAATCGAAATTTAAATTTGGCTGGAACATCCCCGAGCCGTTGCCAAGTAAAATTTTTGACCTGGGATTTCCCAAAGTCAGCCTTGACACTGGGTTTCATCGTCCATCGAAGCATCCGTCGAACTTGGTCAGCACCTGGTCGTATAGCTTTCGAGCACGGATTTTAGCCACACTATTCTGTTTTATGGTCCGATTTGGCTGTTTGCTAGCTCGATACTACTTCGATTCCTTGCCAGAGTCGAGTTCTCCTCACGGTACTATGGGCAGCACCGGGTGCTACCTTCAAATCACGGTCAAACCAGATTGGGAACTGCCAAAACGGCGGAAATTTCTAAAAAGTTACGCCAAAAATTCCTTTTTTTATTTTACTTATTTTTCAATTCATCTACTTAATGTAATGTTTCTGATTAAAATTGCGACCAGGTGGGCCAGCACAAGCCAAATACAACGACTTTTTCAACGTACCCTAACGGCCGCCATTTTGTTTAATAAAATTTGAAAAAAATATGTTTGTATACAACATGGATACACTTATAATTGTAAAAAAGTTTCAAATTGATTTGGTAAAAACAACTCCTTTTCGATTTTTTTTCAAAAATGAGTTTATACTTTTCTCGTTCTAACTGTGTGTTCCCCCTTAAAGACTACATACGCGTGTCTGTCAAGGTTGGTTGGAATTAAATGAAATTACTTATTACTACCTCTCATTTCTAGTTACCACGCTATGTCACTAAACAGCTTTGCTCTCTAGGACTTATCAGGTTGGGTTATCAACTCTTCGCCTCAACTCGCACTTTTGGCAGAAAGTCCGGCGTCCAGGCCGACTCGAGTCAGGTCACATTGACCGAACATAGCACATCTTGATGAGAGTGTTGCCTGCATAATGACAGATGAAGGTATTTGAAAAATGGTCAGTTATTAACAGCAAGCAATATTGGTTGCCATAATTATCAGAGATTAACAATAAGTTTCAGTTCTTTTTAAGCTGCTATGCATAAATGAGTGTTGGGATAGCAGAGTAGAAGTGACAATTTGACTAAATTTTGTGTCGTTTTTGACTCACTTTCGACAAAAGTGGAATCATTTATGTATGAGTGGTGTATTTCAAAGTAAATGCCGACCGGAGAAGTAAAATTCCTGCCTGTATCGCTAATGTTTGTGTGGATTCAAAGCGGATGGGTCATATATGACCCAAGGTTAAAATTTGCTGCCAAAATTCGTCTTTGAGAGTTACAGGGCATCCAAACTATCTTTGAGTTCAGATCTCGATGTTGGGCATGATGAACAAGGAAGGAGGGTTAGAGCGTTTTGGCTATACTTCTTAGCTGCAAAAGTTACAAGGAAAATCTTTACACCGTTGTAGACTTTTTACAGTATTCTCAGAATTTTTACGATACTTCACACCATGGTTAAGCACAGGTCTTCGAGACTAACAAGGTGATTCACGAGAAATCCTTCGCACAAAAAAGTCAGTAATGCTCCATTTGACATCATTGCAAATATAAAATCAAATAATAATATTCTCCTACGGTACTCCAAACTGTTCTAGATTTTAGATCTTGACGTTTTACATGCTTCACGAGGTTTCCATCGAAATAATGAAATGTTGAATCTCCATGGGACATCATTTGCACAATTATAGCCATATAACAGTATTATCAATCCAAGTCAAATCTAAATCCAATGAAAATCCAATCAAAATCCAATCGAAATCAAATCGAAATCCAATAGAAATCCAATCAAAATTCACCAAAATCTAAACGAAATCCAATTGAAATCGAATAAAAATCCAATCGAAATAGGAATAGAAAACCAACAAAATTCAACCTCAATCCAATCGAAACCCATACAAAATATAATAGAAATTCAATCTAGATCCACTCGATTAATCCAAATCATTAAATCCAACCATTGAAATCACAATCTCGGATTAATTCCAATCTAATAAAATTCAATCAAATCAATCGAAGAATCTCAATCTGAAGATCACAATCGAAATCAAATCGAAATCCTATCGCAATCCAACCGAAATCGAATTGAAATCGAACTCAAATCCAATCTGTAATTCAATTCTAAATCCAATTCAAAATCCTAATCGAAATCCAATCACAAATCTAATAGACGAATCAATCTAATCCAAATCGAAAATCTAATCGAAAATCAGTCGAAATTCAATCGAAATCCTATCGAAATCTCAATATGAGATCAAATCGAAATCGACATTAAAATTCAATCCAAATCGACATTCAATAAAATCCAATCGAAATACGAATCGAAATTCGATCCCATCCAATCGAAATTAAATCGAAATTCGAATCGAAATGCAATCGAGCTCCGATCGAAACTCAATCAAATCCATTTATACTCTAAAATAAATTCAATTTTATTCCAATCGAGATCAACATAAATCCAACCAAAATCCAATCGAAATCCATTCCATTTATTATAGAAATTCAATCTTCAACCAATCGAAAACAAATCGAATTCCAATCGAGATTGAGTTGAAATTCAATCCTAATTCCATCTAAATCTAATCCAAAACCAATCAAAATCCCATACAAATCCATTTGAAATCGAATCACAATCCAATCGAAAATAACTCGATATCCAATCGAATTCCAATCAAAATCCAATCAAAATTCAATCTAAATCCAATCGAAATCAAATCTAAATCCTATCGAAATTCATCCAAAATCCAATCAAAATCCTATTCAAATCCAATACAAATCCAATAAAAATCCTTTCGAAATCCATTCCAAATCTAATAAAAATTCAATCGAAATCCAGTCGAAATACAGTCGAAACCGAATCCAAATTCCATCTAAATCCAATTGAAATCCAATTCAGATACAATTGAAATCCAATCCAAATCCAATCCAAATCCAATCAAAATCCAATCAAAATTCAATCCACATCAAATCAAATCTAATCAAAATCGAATCAAAATCGAATCAAATCGTATCGAAATCGAATGAAAACAATCAATCGAATCGAAATGCAATCTCAATCATAGTCAGATAAATGAAATTCAACCAGTATATCCAAATCGAGATGCAAATCTAAATCCAATCAAAATTCAATCCAACCAATCGAAACCAATCGAAGTGCATCAAAATCAATCGAATTCAATCGAAATCCAATCGAAATCCAATCGAAATCCAATATAAATCAAATCCAATCCAATCAAATCCAATCTCAATTCAATCTGAAATCGAATCCAAAATTCAACCGATAATCCATATCGAAATTCAATCGAAATTCGAATCGAAATTTAATCAAAATCGAATCGAAATCGAATCGAAATCAATTGAAATCTTATCGAGATCCAATCGAAATCAAATCGATTCAATCGAAATCAATTCAAATTCAACTCAATCCAAACTTAACTCAATCGAGATCCAATCGAAATCAAATCAGAAATCAATTGAAATCCAATCAAATCGAATCAAAAATCAATTCAACGAATTGAATCGAACATAATCAAATCAATTCAAATCGAAATCGAACAGATTCAATCGAAATCCTCCGATCGACGTCGTCAAGTTCGTTCGTTAATTCGAAATTGAACCGAACCAATCATCCAGTCAAAACATCGGAATCAATCGAAATACAATCGAAATCCAATCGAAATCAAATCGTTATCCAACCGAAATCCATTTGAAATCTTATCGAGATCCAATCGAAATCGAATCGAAATCCGATCGAAATCGAATCAAATCGATTCGAAATCGAATCGAAATCGATCGAAATCGGATCAGAAATCGAATCGAAAATCGCATCAATCCGAAAAATGGAATCAATTGAATCGAAATCGGTCATAATCGAATCAAAATAAAATTGCAAATCGAATAAACATCAAATCGCAAATCCAAATCGAGATCGAATCGAAATCAATCAAATCGAATCGAAATCGAATCGAAATCGAATCGAAATCCGAATCGGAAATCGAATCGAAATCGAATCGAAATCGAATCAAAATCGAATCGAAATCGAATCGAAATCGAATCGAAATCGAATCGAAATCCAATCGAAATCGAATCGAAATCGAATCGAAAACGAATTGAAATCTTATCAAGATCCAATCGCAATCAAATCGATTTCAATCAAAATTAAATTCAAATTCAACTCAAATCCAAACTTAATTCAATCGAGATCCAATCGAAATCCAATCGAAATCCAATCGAAATCCAATCGAGATCGAATCAAAATCGTACCGAAATTGAATCTAAATAGAATTGAAATCGATTCGAAATCGAATCGAAAAGATTCAATCGAAATCCTACTAAAATCGACGTCCAATCAAAATTCAACTGAATTCAATCTAAATCCAATCGAAATCCAATTCAAATCCAATCCAAATCCAATCTCAATCCAATCTCAATCAAATCAAAATTCAACCGAAATTCTACTGAAATCCAATCGAAATCCAATCGAAACCAAATCGAAATCCAATCGAAACCAAATCGAAATCCAATTTAGATTCAACCTCTGATCCAACCGAAATCCTTTTTGAAATCTAATCAGATCCCATAAAAATCAAATCGAAATTCAATCAAAATCTTTCTTGAAAATCACAATAAAAACCGGAGTTCGGAAATTAAAACTAAAGTACAAATCGTTCAATTGAGATCCCGGTCGAATCGATCGAAATCGAATTGCAATCGAATCGCAAGATCGAATCTGGGAGTCGTCGAATTGAAATCGAATCGAAATGAATCGAAAGTCCAATCGAAATCGTTTAAATTCAATAGAGTTAGTTTGATTCAATCGGCTAATCAAATCCAAATCAATCCGATCCAATCGAATCGAGATAAAGCCCAATCAAAATTCCGTCTTAACAATCGTGATCCAATCTCGGTCACAATCTGCATTCTGATCAAATTCAACGAAATTCAACTGAAATACAATGAGTCCAATCAAACCGTGAAAATCAATTGAAATGCAATCCAAACCAGTTCAGATTGATCCAATCAATCGAAATTCAGACAGAAATCCATTCGAATCCAATCTAAATCAATTGAAATCAAATAACAATCAAATTTGTCCAAGTCAAGGAATCAATCGAAAGTCTGAGTAAATCCAGTCAATAATCAGTAATCCAGGTAAATCCATTAAATCTTATGAATTGCCGTCTAAATCAATCGAAATGTATCAGTCCAGTCGAAAAAATTTAACGGACAAAAATGTTCCCTAAAAATTAATTTCAAGTCGGATATTTCTTAAACGCTCAGGGAATAAATAAATACATATAACCTCTATTTTGCCTATCAAGAGGCCGATTTGTGCCTGCCTTGACCTACGGGATTGAAGGCAAAGGAAGATGTGCTAAGTTCGAGTACTATATCATATGCCCTTTGCTAAATTTTCAAATTCTTCAATTCAATTTTTCACAGCCTGCCGTTCACTAACGGAACTATCAACCTCTTCATATCTTTCGTTCTGGCAAAAAAGACTGTCCACTCTTGAGGGCCTCATGGTTACAAAAGAAATATTTCCTTCTACATCAACAATCTGTTGTAAAACAATCATAAGATTCAAATCAAATCATAAGACGGGTAATATCACATGAGGGTGGATTGAAGCATAAACAATATTAGTCAAAACTATTTCTTACACTTTGTTTCCGATAGGATTCGTTAGGAATGCAAAAGTTCATCAAAATAATGTTGATCATTTAGATGATATTAGCTTCACTGCGCACCTGTTTGTTTTCCTAACAATCCCCCTATTTCGTTTTATCAGATATTCCTTATTTTATTGCTGCAACAAATTGTTTTTGAAAAACAAAATCAACAAAAAGTTATCAGAATGTTTAATTTAACAGTTGTCACGAGCTTACAGAATACAACTTATTCAGAAGATCCCAAAGTGTCAAAGCAAATTGGTTGAGCATAATCCTCCATATTAGTGTTCGAGCGGCTGTTTGATATGAAGAAGCCAAAAAGTTGAAGCCTATGTGCCAGTCTTGAAACCCTCATGACAGTTCCATTCTCATGGGTGGCAAAACAGTGTGGAAGAAAAAACAAACAACGCCAATCGAATTAATTGCTTATTAAATTAGGGATTATGAGATAGCTCGTGAGCCATACGAAAAGCCAGAAGCTACACTCGCTCCCTCGTCCTTCGTCAAAGATGATACGAAAATGAAAATTCTTTCGCTTCATGAATGGCAGCACTCGTGAAACCTTTTTTTCGGAAATTCCAAAAATCCCTCATTGAATGAATGAATCAATGACAAAATCCAATTGAAGCCGCACCGTCATTCCACGATTCAAGGGAGAGGGATTTAATCCAACTTTATGACTGTCATTTTTCAGCAAACCTCACCTTCTGCTCGTTTGAAAAAGCTTTATCACAGCCAGGTACACATCGCGCCGCTGTCACATGTGTTCAATCGATTACAATCACACACACACAAAAAATGTGCCAACAAATGATGAAAGTAACTTTTTCACTGAAATCACATAATTTTCAACACCACCAACACTACCACCAGCTTACTCACTCGGCAGCGACCGGTTCGATTTTCATCGAACGACATCACCAACCCACGACGCCTCCATCCGAGGGAAAAATCAGGTGTGAAGGTAATCCAATAAAACCGAATCCATGAACTTCAAACCGGATCTCGATTATTTCTTTCCCTCGAACGAGCGCGAATGGTTCGCTGCTCTGTCACATTGTCTTTCCTCGTCCTGCGACCTCCATCCCACCCTTGGAACCGATTTTCCCACACGTACAAATAGAGATGGAAATGTCCCGATAGCTGCACCTCCCTGCGCCCACTTGGTTGCCAATTTTTCCTCAACCCATGCAGCAGTGCCGAGTGTGTGGGTGTGGGGTGTGGTGGAAATTGGTGTTGACTTTACCTAGGAGCCACCTAGCGGTTGGTAGACTCATTAGGTTGGAGAAAAAGGGGTGGGTGAAGGGCGTCGATATAAGTTCTGCTGCCTTTCATTCTCGTACAAATATGCGGGCACACATGTCCCGGCTGGGATGTCGCTTGAACGCTGTGAAGGTAGTAGTGGTGTGGGTCGATAGAAAGAGCTGCATTGTTCCACGAGGAGACTATCAGCATCAGTGGAATGGAATGTTTGTAGCTGGAAAATGAAAGCACAGGTAGGTGATGGTGTGTAAAATAAAGAAAGGATGCTATCGCACTGAGAAGCTGTTAGGGGTTGGGGCGGATAGAGAAATTTGTGTACTGGAATCGATTTTCCACACTGGAAATTGGAATTCCGAACGTTACAGTAGGAACGTTAGCGATGAATATGCATTTTTAACTGAAGAATTTAGCGTTATCAAATTTAAATAAATTCGAGTTTCGAATGGGTGCATTCTGATTTGGTGTGTTGAAAAGCTTTTCCAGGGAAGAACTACCATAGTTTGAAGGATGGTTTCAGAAGATTCCGGCGGTGGTTTAAGAATATCGTTACTTGATCTCATGAATGATTTAAGATGTTGTTGGTAAAATTTGAGTTGCATTCCTGCTAGATTCACTGCAAATAATGACGCTTTTTCTTCTTCTATTTGGCTGTCCACCATAAGAAGATTTAGGATAAGATCTATTATTTACTCTAATTGTTATGTTTCGTATTCTCCGTGCGTAGAGTAACGATTATGATGTAGAAGGAAATGTTCGCTCAACACCATGACCATCGAACGGGCACGGCTAGGAACTCTCATAAGCTATCAGTGGTACATGAGCGCGATCCAGCAGTTACTTTTGCCTGTCGAGGTGGCGGATTCGTCCGTGCCTTGACCTACCCCGAAGTGGGATGTTAGGAAAAGGTAACGCCTTTGGTTCGAGTACTACTTTACCCATACCCTTTCGCTCAATTTTCAATACTTCTATTCTATTTTCAACCTGCCGTACACTGACGAAACTTTCAACACTTTCTCTTCACATTTTTCATTTTAGCAAGCATTACTGTCCACTCTTGGTGCCTCATGGTCAGTTATGTCCATATTCTCAGTGTGGTAAAGAGAGATTATAATTTTTCCACACACTCTTCCTTCCTCAATGAGAGCGCTTCTCTCTTGTTTATAATCACATGCGGGTAGCGCATGTGAGTGAAAAACATGGTTTTTTCACCCGCTTGGAGTCTTCATGCTTGTTTTATTCTATAATTATAACTCGAAAAAAGCCAATTTGTCTGCATGTTGTAACTCCTCGTGTTTTGCTCCTCGGTTTTTACTCCTTGTATACGATCTAGATAGCATGTTTTCAGTGGAAAATGTGACATGAGAAAATATTTTCGTTGAATTTTGGAGAGAGATATTTTCGCATATGCAAGAGAGAGGACAATGAATTATCGGCAAAAAAAGAGAGATGAAAATATGAACGGTTTGCTACTCATCGACAACCTGCTTGAGAGAGAGCATGGTTTTCACATAGCTGAGTGAGAATTTCGATCTCTGATCTAGAGTGAGAAGAAGAGCTCTAGAAGTCACTCTGGCAAGACTCTTCTGCTAATATACAGCAGTAATTGCAAATTCGCTTTGACGCTGCATAACAAAGAAAGAAAGAAGAATGTTTCATCCTGCTTCCTTTTTTCGGACATTTTCTACAACTCCGACAACGTTTTCACCTTCAATTGCACCAGCGAATCACAGAAAGACCACTGGCGCGCCCTCGCATAAGTGTACGCGGCACTGATCGCAGGCGAGAGCACGTGAGTGAAGACAGGTAAGAGCTCGTGAGAGCGGTCGTTTAAAAGAGAGAGTGATTCACTCACTCCAAGCCATCCCATCACAGGCGCACACTTTCACTCTGTCTATTTTTCACCGATTAAAAGAGCACTTTGCTTTATCTACGGTGAGTTATGGTTGTATCCTTTGTGAAGGTACAAATCTCCCGCGCCGGCGTAACATCAGTGCAAAATGCCCTTTCTGCTCATGGTGATGAGCAAACATGTACTATTATTTGTTTATTTACTTTTATTTTTATTTATTTTAGATCCAATCGTCGAAAAATCCCGGATGCTGGTGCATTACGTATCATTTGTGTTCATTGTTCGACGGAGATAGCCCTCTCCTTAATGAAATCTCACTACTTGAGGTATGCGCACAGCAAAATATAGCCAATGAAAAACTCGCAGTATAACATTATTTCTATATCCGAAAAGAATATCATCGTAACTAGAAAATTAGAAGAAAGATTAGTAATTTCCATTCAATTCCAACTACCTTCTTTGCTCATCTTGACTATACGCGTGTTTCGTCTACAATGTGCAGACTTCTTCAGTGTCGTGTTCTAATACTCGCAATACTACACGACACTGCAGAAGTCTGCACATTGCAAACGGAATACGCCTATCTGTCAAAATAAGCAATAAAGGTAGTTGAAACTAAATGGAATTTAACAATCAATCTCTTCATTTTCTAGTGACCGGTATTTCACTATAAAGCTCACACTCCCCAGGATTCACCAAAATTGTCTTATTCGGACTTGTTATATTCGTATGCTCTAACATTCCGTTTAACCATTATGTTTTGCACAATGTCCTCGGTCACCTTTCTGGAAGCATTTCCCACTTTTTAGAAACATTTTCCTCATCATTTGCCTCCCCTTTCGATTTTCCAAAATTTCGCTTCACAATTGCCCAATATTTTTCAATTGGACGAAGCTCTGGAGTGTTCGGAGGATTACCGTCCTTTCGTACAATGTTGACGTTGTATCCTGCATACCACTCCTGAGCCACTTAACCAAGACGCTAAATCAGGCCATAACAACACATAACTCATGTGCTCTTGGATGAGTGGTATAAGCCGATTTTTGGAGACACTTGTTGACGTAACCAACCAGTTAATCGTACCGGTAGTTATGAAAATTTTGCCCTTGAAACCACAACTACAATTACCCTTTCAAACCATGAGAACTTCGACAACTTTTTGGCTTTGAAATCATCTTCAGCCTTTGCATTTTTTAATATGATATAAAGCTCAAGACCAGGAAGCTGCTTGAAGTCTGTTTTCGAACTGGTTTCCTGCTTCTCGTTCCTGATTGAGATTTTTATTACCAAGAACGACCTATATCCTGCTGCTTTCTTCACTTTTTGAACGAAAGAATACGATGTTTTGACCTTTTTGAGCCACATCTCGGCACTATGGAACGAATGGACAAATTTCGCTACAAAAATTGATAACTCAAAAACGATTAACGATTAAAACACATGTTGTCTTCGAAAGATTTTATTTAAAATAAAAGCTATCTTATGGTTTGGGTGGTGTATAGGGTGGTCCTTTTATGTTCAAAACAAAAAAAAACTTTTTGTTCATATAATTTAGCGAATGTTTTGCTTCTAACGAATTGTAGATACTTTAATTTGCTGTAAATTTTACTTCTATCTCGTCGACGTATCGTTTTATACAAGATGACGAATTTCACGCCAACTCATCCATTGTTTGGCAGCACCCTCTCAGAATCCAATGAAACTTTGTGTATGTGTAGACGATGTCTTTTCAAGCAACTTTGCATACTTTGTTTTTTCAAAATTTGTCTAGACCCCCATTTGAAAAGGGCTCAACTTTTTGGATCGTTTTTTTTTTCAAATCAACATAACTCAAAAAGGAAAAATCTTACAAAAAAGAGAAGTATGGGTAACTTTTGTGAAATTGTCCCAACTTTTATGAAAAAAAAATTGTAAAAATTGTAACATCGATTCTCACACACTGAATAAAGAATATTTTAAAGTTTAAAGTCGATTTGAAAAAAACAGCTATCTTAAAATTGGACGAATTTTATTTCAATAATTGCAATATAATTGTCTTAAAGTTTGCCATGAGAAATTTTTTGTAATAATTTTTTTTTCCGTAAAATTGCCCATCTCGCGATGTATGGCGAGGTTTTAGACAACTATATTGGCATATTTAAAAAAAATTCGTCCAATTCTAAAATAGTAAATTTTTCAAATTGACTTTAAATTGTATTTTTTTAGCGTGTAAGAATCGTGTACGATCGATTTTGCAGCATTTTTATATATTTTTCATAAAAGCATAGACAATTTTTTAAATGTAATCCATACATATCTTTTTTTTAAGTTGTTTTCCTTTTTGAGTTAGTGTGAACATGAAAGATGTTTAATTGACTTTAAAAATTTAAATTGAGTTTAAATTTTCAAATAATTATATTTAGAGTGCAAGAATTGATTTTACAATGTTTACATTTTTTCATAAAAGTTAGGACAATTTTCAAAAAGTCACTCATACATCCCTTTTTGCAAGTCTTTTTCCTGTTTGAGTTATGTTGATTTAAAAAAATGATCGAAAAACTTAAGCCCTTTTCAAATAGCATTAGAAATTCTTTGAAAAAAACAAACTATGCAAAGTTGCTTGAAAAGACATAGTCTACCCACCCACAATGTTTCACAGGATTCTGAGAGGATGCTGCCAATCAAGAAGACGAGTTGGCGTGAAATTCGTCAGATATAAGATAGTTGGTAGTTATTGTATAGAAAAAGGAAAAGGCTGATGTTTTGAAAAAAGTACGTTTTTGCAAGATATCTTGCTCCTTATTTGTTAATATTTGCAAACACGGAATATGTGAACTGGAAGTACAAACTTTTATCTACAAGATCTATGCAAAATCGTTTGTCCCTTTTGTCCTCTTCAAAAGAAGAACGTATTTTAAAATTGATAGTTTTGCATTTTTTCTGCATAATTTTCGATAAGCAGCATCAACATTTTATCATCAAAGAGTGAAACAACGTGAGTTTTTTTTTTATGAAAATCTACAAATTTTTATATGAATGCACCTCCATTTATCAATTAACATTCATATCACAGACAAAAGACATAACACATTGAACAGTTTGCACTACAAATCATTGTCACTAGCAAACCTGCGCCATCTATTGAGCTTACTGTGATGCGGTGATAAAGCTTCAAAGATGGCGGTAGTTTGCTAGCTCTGTGATAACTCTGGTCGTCAAAAGTTTCAACTCATGCCTCCACTAGTCATTTGATCACAAAAGACTGCCAGCTGAAACATGGAGACGCCGGTTGACGAAACTTTCAACACTTTCTCTTCACATTTTTCATTTTAGCAAGCATTACTGTCCACTCTTGGTGCCTCATGGTCAGTTATGTCCATATTCTCAGTGTGGTAAAGAGAGATTATAATTTTTCCACACACTCTTCCTTCCTCAATGAGAGCGCTTCTCTCTTGTTTATAATCACATGCGGGTAGCGCATGTGAGTGAAAAACATGGTTTTTTCACCCGCTTGGAGTCTTCATGCTTGTTTTATTTTGAAAATATAATTTGAAAAAGCCAATTTTTCTGCATGTTGTAACTCCTCGTTTTTCGCTCCTCGTTTTTCGCTCCTCGGTTTTGCTCCTTGTATACGATCTAGATAGCATGTTTTCAGTGGAAAATGTGACATGAGAAAATATTTTCGTTGAATTTTGGAGAGAGATATTTTCGCATATGCAAGAGAGAGGACAATGAATTATCGGCAATAAAAGAGAGATGAAAATGTGAACGGTTTGCTACTCATCGACAACCTGCTTAGGAGAGAGCATGGTTTCACATAGCTGAGTGAGAATTTCGATCTCTGATCTAGAGTGAGAAGAAGAGCTCTAGAAGTCACTCTGGCAAGACCTCTTCTGCTAATATACAGCAGTAATTGCAAATTCGCTTTGACGCTGCATAACAAAGAAAGAAAGAAGAATGTTTCATCCTGCATCCTTTTTCGGACATTTTCTACAACTCGACAACGTTTTCACCTTCAATTGCACCAGCGAATCACAGAAAGACCACTGGCGTGCCCTCGCATAAGTGTACGCGGCAGTGATCGCAGGCAAGAGCACGTGAGTGAAGACAGGTAAGAGCTCGTGAGAGCGGTCGTTTAAAAGAGAGAGTGATTCACTCACTCCAAGCCATCCCATCACAGGCGCACACTTTCACTCTGTCTATTTTTCACCGATTAAAGAGCACTCTGCTTTATCTACGGTGAGTTATGGTTGTATCCTTTGTGAAGGTACAAATCTCCCGCGCCGGCGTAACATCAGTGCAAAATGCCCTTTCTGCTCATGGTGATGAGCAAACATGTACTATTATTTGTTTATTTACTTTTATTTTTATTTATTTTAGGTCCAATCGTCGAAAAATCCCGGATGCTGGTGCATTACGTATCATTTGTGTTCATTGTTCGACGGAGATAGCCCTCTCCTTAATGAAATCTCACTACTTGAGGTATGCGCACAGCAAAATCTAGCCAACGAAAAACTCGCAGTATAACATTATTTCTATATCCGAAAAGAATATCATCGTAACTAGAAAATTAGAAGAAAGATTAGTAATTTCCATTCAATTCCAACTACCTTCTTTGCTCATCTTGACTATACGCGTGTTTCGTCTACAATGTGCAGACTTCTTCAGTGTCGTGTTCTAATACTCGCAATACTACACGACACTGCAGAAGTCTGCACATTGCAAACGGAATACGCCTATCTGTCAAAATAAGCAATAAAGGTAGTTGAAACTAAATGGAATTTAACAATCAATCTCTTCATTTTCTAGTGACAGGTATTTCACTATAAAGCTCACACTCCCCAGGATTCACCAAAATTGTCTTATTCGGACTTGTTATATTCGTATGCTCTAACATTCCGTTTAACCATTATGTTTTGCACAATGTCCTCGGTCACCTTTCTGGAAGCATTTCCCACTTTTTAGAAACATTTTCCTCATCATTTGCCTCCCCTTTCGATTTTCCAAAATTTCGCTTCACAATTGCCCAATATTTTTCAATTGGACGAAGCTCTGGAGTGTTCGGAGGATTACCATCCTTTCGTACAATGTTGACGTTGTATCCTGCATACCACTCCTGAGCCACTTAACCAAGACGCTAAATCAGGCCATAACAACACATAACTCATGTGCTCTTGGATGAGTGGTATAAGCCGATTTTGGAGACACTTGTTGACGTAGCCAACCAGTTTATCGTACCGGTAGTTATAGAAAATTTTGCTCTTGAAACCACAACTACAATTAACCTTTCAAACCATGAGAACTTCGACAACTTTTTGGCTTTGAAATCATCTTCAGCCTTTGCATTTTTTAATATGATATAAAGCTCAAGACCAGGAAGCTGCTTGAAGTCTGTTTTCGAACTGGTTTCCTGCTTCTCGTTCCTGATTGAGATTTTTATTACCAAGAACGACCTATATCCTGCTGCTTTCTTCACTTTTTGAACGAAAGAATACGATGTTTTGACCTTTTTGAGCCACATCTCGGCACTATGGAACGAATGGACAAATTTCGCTACAAAAATTGATAACTCAAAAACGATTAACGATTAAAACACATATTGTCTTCGAAAGGTTTTATTTAAAATAAAAGCTATCTTATGGTTTGGGTGGTGTATAGAATTGGTCCTTTTATGTTCAAAACAAAAAAAACTTTTTGTTCATATAATTTAGCGAATGTTTTGCTTCTAACGAATTGTAGATACTTTAATTTGCTGTAAATTTTACTTCTATCTCGTCGACGTATCGTTTTATACAAGATGACGAATTTCACGCCAACTCATCCATTGTTTGGCAGCACCCTCTCAGAATCCAATGAAACTTTGTGTATGTGTAGACGATGTCTTTTCAAGCAACTTTGCATACTTTGTTTTTTCAAAATTTGTCTAGACCCCCATTTGAAAAGGGCTCAACTTTTTGGATCGTTTTTTTTTTAAATCAACATAACTCAAAAAGGAAAAATCTTACAAAAAAGAGAAGTATGGGTAACTTTTGTGAAATTGTCCCAACTTTTATGAAAAAAAAATTGTAAAAATTGTAACATCGATTCTCACACACTGAAAAAAAATATTTTAAAGTTTAAAGTCGATTTGAAAAAAACAGCTATCTTAAAATTGGACGAATTTTATTTCAATAATTGCAATATAATTGTCTTAAAGTTTGCCATGAGAAATTTTTTGTAATAATTTTTTTTTCCGTAAAATTGCCCATCTCGCGATGTATGGCGAGGTTTTAGACAACTATATTGGTCATATTAAAAAAAATTTCGTCCAATTCTAAAATAGTAAATTTTTTCAAATTGACTTTAAATTGTATTTTTTTTAGCGTGTAAGAATCGTGTACGATCGATTTTGCAGCATTTTTATATATTTTTTCATAAAAGCATAGACAATTTTTTAAATGTAATCCATACATATCTTTTTTTTAAGTTGTTTTCCTTTTTGAGTTATGTGAACATGAAAGATGTTTAATTGACTTTAAAAAATTTAAATTGAGTTTAAATTTTCAAATAATTATATTTAGAGTGCAAGAATTGATTTTACAATGTTTACATTTTTTTCATAAAAGTTAGGACAATTTCCAAAAAAGTCACTCATACATCCCTTTTTTGCAAGTCTTTTCCTGTTTGAGTTATGTTGATTTAAAAAAAATGATCGAAAAACTTAAGCCCTTTTCAAATAGCACAGAAATTTTTTGAAAAAACAAACTATGCAAAGTTACTTGAAAAGACATAGTCTACCCACCCACAATGTTTCACAGGATTCTGAGAGGATGCTGCCAATCAAGAAGACGAGTTGGCGTGAAATTCGTCAGATATAAGATAGTTGGTAGTTATTGTATAGAAAAAGGAAAAGGCTGATGTTTTGAAAAAAGTACGTTTTTGCAAGATATCTTGCTCCCTTATTTGTTAATATTTGCAAACACGGAATATGTGAACTGGAAGTACAAACTTTTATCTACAAGATCTATGCAAAATCGTTTGTCCCTTTTGTCCTCTTCAAAAGAAGAACGTATTTTAAAATTGATAGTTTTGCATTTTTTCTGCATAATTTTCGATAAGCAGCATCAACATTTATCATCAAAGAGTGAAACAACGTGAGTTTTTTTTTTTATGAAACTCTACAAATTTTTATATGAATGCACCTCCATTTATCAATTAACATTCATATCACAGACAAAAAGACATAACACATTGAACAGTTTGCACTACAAATCATTGTCACTAGCAAACCTGCGCCATCTGTTGAGCTTACTGTGATGGGTGATAAAGCTTCAAAGATGGCGGTAGTTTGCTAGCTCTGTGATAACTCTGGTCGTCAAAAGTTTCAACTCATGCCTCCACTAGTCATTTGATCACAAAAGACTGCCAGCTGAAACATGGAGACGCCGGTTGGCGTAGCCTAGGCTATGTTGTCATTCTGAAAATACCGAAGTGAGGGGGTGCGACTAAAAATCGTATACCAATTAATCAATTTGTATACCCATACCTGTTAATTTTTTACCGAATTGCTTCAATTTTTTTCCCCGACAACTTTTCACTACCTCAGAAATTCTGCTTGTTTAGCAACCACCCCAGTCATATTTCCTCTCTTGACTGATTTAGTAGCTATTGTAAGTTTGGTACTTGGACGAAATATAGGTGTTTCTTTAAAATCCGGGTCACGGGTCTGTTTGATACTTCGCCAAGCACATCGAATCTGATTTACAGCAGAAATATCGCTCAAGTACATTTTCCCAGCAAGCGATTTGGTAAGTGTCTTCGTTTCTGCAAAATATTACCGCATAAATTCGAACGTTTTCACCGGCTAAAAGCACTGGTTGCAAATAGAATCCATTTATATAATCCGCCGACAGGGAATATTGGCGAATACAGCCTGTCAACATTAAATTAATAGCAGGAAAAAATATTTACACATAATTCAACAGAACCGATTGTTTAATGCACACCTTGTAATTCTTGTACCTTATACCATTCCAGGATGGATTTTGCATAGTGACAAGAGGCCAAATCAGGACGAAATAGAGCTCGAGAGTCGTGGCTACTGATGAACTGTTTTTGCAGACATTCTTTTCGGTACACATCCCTATTGATAGAGCCAGTAGAGATGCAACTTTTAGATTTTCGACCTTAGCTACATATGGCCCGCCAAATCAAATACTTCTTCGGGAATTTATGATATGATATGATTGGGGCGGTATAAGGTATATAATTTGATACTGGAGTGTCGGGAGGCGGCGGACGGCGTTGACCAGGTTGGTGGGCGCCCACATACCGTCGCCAAAAACTCCATAAGTTTGACGCAGGCACGATTCAGTGCGACATCCTCGTCCATCAGGGCACAATCCTTGCGACATACATAAGGGTGATGCCGGTCCCACTCAACATAAATGTTGAAGAGCGTTCTCATTAGGTCCGTAATCGTGACGAAACTCTTTCAAAAGTGGACTAGAGAGTTGGTCTTGATGATTTCCCTGTTGATGGCGCATAGTAGGAAACATCTTCTGAAGCTTCAGTGCCGCCGTCTGTAGTTCGGAGATGAGTCCCACCTGAGTGAGTTCCGGAAGGCTTGCTTTGGGGTGCGTCTTGAGTGCAGTACTCGTACTGCTTGGCGACTAGCTGAGCGCCCACAGTATGGCAGTCAGCTTCAATTGAGCACATGATCTTTGGACTGCACAGCTTGTACAGCGACTGGGTTTGGATGGCTGAAATCTCTGAGTGGCAAGATGGTTGCTCGCTAATAGACGGGCGTTTGGGTCCGATGGCTGTAGCGGTATATAAATAAAATAAAATTAATGTAGCATGAATTTGATGAACAACAGTTACTATTCAAAATGATACGCATTATTCCAACCAGCTTGCATGCAATAGATGAACTGACGCATATAGTAAACTATTGCTTGGGGACAGTTAACTCATTTAGGAGTTCATTCCCTTGCTCGGCGCGAGACTTTTCTCATTTAGAGCATAAAACTTGATCCGTGGGATTGAGTGTAATCTTTTGGTAGGATCACTTGTCGTCGGGTCAGACATAATAAGACAAGCTTGAAGTCATAGACTGGAATGAGATAAAGGGCGATACGGTCAAAATTTGGTCAATATCAACTTGACGTATTTCTTTCAATTTTGCATTTAAAAAACCTGAACACCCCTCATTTTGAAGGTGTGTGTGTGTAGAATGTTCCTTCTATTTTGATTTTGGAATTCACTCTTCAGTTGTCAAAATGCCGTCCAAGCAAGAAGAGCAGCGTATCAAAATTTTGCTCGCGCATCGCGAAAATCCGAGCTACTCGCACGCAAAGTTGGCAAAATCGCTAAAAGTTGCCAAATCAACCGTTACAAATGTAATTAAAGTGTTTGGGGAACGTTTGTCGACAGCCAGGAAGTCTGGATCGGGAGGAAATCGAAAACCGGAAGCCGCTGAGACGACAAAGAGAGTTGCCGGTAGTTTCAAGCGAAACCTAACCTATCTCTCCGAGATGCCGCAAATAAGCTGGGTGTATCGTCTACAACCGTGCATCGAGCCAAAAAACGAGCCGGACTATCGACTTACAAGAAGGTAGTGACTCCAAATCGCGATGATAAACAAAATACGACGGCCAAAGCGCGATCCCGGAGGCTGTACAGACGATGCTGACGAAGTTTGACTGCGTGGTAATGGACGACGAAACCTACGTCAAAGCCGACTACAAGCAGCTTCCGGGACAGGAGTTTTATACGGCAAAAGGAAGGGGAAAGGTAGCAGATATTTTCAAGCACACGAAACTGTCAAAGTTCGCAAAGAAATATCTGGTTTGGCAAGCCATCTGTACCTGTGGCTTGAAAAGCAGCATTTTCATAGCTTCCGGGACTGTCAACCAAGAAATTTACGTGAAAGAGTGTTTGAATAAACGTCTGCTGCCTTTCCTGAAGAAACACGGTTGTTCCGTACTGTTTTGGCCGGATTTGGCATCTTGCCATTACGGTAAAAAGGCCATGGAGTGGTACGCCGCCAACAACGTGCAGGTGGTTCCCAAGGACAAGAACCCTCCCAACACGCCAGAGCTCCGCCCAATTGAGAAATACTGGGCTATTGTCAAGCGGAACCTAAAGAAGACCAAAAAAACTGCTAAGGACGAGCAGCAGTTCAAGGCAAACTGGCTTTCTGCGGCGAAGAAGGTGGACAAGGTGGCTGTACAAAATCTGATGGCAGGGGTCAAGCGTAAG
Source organism: Aedes japonicus (assembly GCA_034211315.2). Classification (NCBI taxonomy): domain Eukaryota; kingdom Metazoa; phylum Arthropoda; class Insecta; order Diptera; family Culicidae; genus Aedes; species Aedes japonicus. The sequence goes on along the minus strand of JASCZW010009346.1, from coordinate 194 downwards.
GCCCGGCAATTCGGATTTGGAAAAGCGGAAGCCTAACTGAATATTTTTCCTGAATTTTATACTAATTGAACTTGAAAAAGAAATTTAATTTGATTTTTTAAATAAACGATTTCACCGATTTACACGCGTTTTCCCTTGACCAAATTTTTGACCGTATCACCCTTTAGTTAGGTGTAGGATGCTCTGAGTGAAAG
>JASCZW010009345.1:0-43171 GCA_034211315.2 Aedes japonicus | reverse complement strand
TAGTTCAAGGAGCTACCTCGGCGATGGAGCAAAATACACAAGTCGATGTCATTCACACTGATCTAAAAGCTGCCTTCGTCAAGGTTGACCATAACATACTTCTGTGTAAGATTTCTAGGCTGGATGCATCAGCATCACTTAAGGCTTGGCTGCATTTGTACCTAACTGACAGAACTTTTCGTGTGCAAATTGATTCCTGTGTATCAAAGCCATTCACCAGTACGTCTGGCGTGCCACAGGGAGATAACGTGGGTCCGTTACTATTTATGCTCTTCTTCAATGATGTTGCGGATTTATTGGGAGCTACGTGAAAACTTGTATAAGCAGATGACATGAAACTCTACTTTGTTGTTCGTACGGTAGATGATTGTCATTGCCTTCAAAAGTTTACTGAACCTGTTCGTGGAATGGTGTGGTCGGAATAAATTGATTGTAAATATCCCAAAGTATGTTGTGATGACGTTCCATCTTGTAGAGAACCCAATACTTTTCGACTACTGCATTGATGGCATTCCGCTTCGTAGAGTCGAAGAAGTGAATAACCTGGGTGTTCTTTTGGATGCGAAGCTGGATTTCCGTCTACACTATCAAGCTATAATTTCCAAAGCTAATCGTCAACTTGGATTCATTTCCAAAATCGCGCGGGATTTCAACGACCCCCACTGCGTAAAGGCGCTGTATTGTTCACTAGTCCGCCCTATACTAGAGAACGCATCTGTTTTCTGAAATCCATATGAAGTTACCTTTATTCTACGTCTTGAACGGGTACAGCAGAGATTTGTAATACTGGCTTTGTGAAACCTTCCATAGCGCGATCCTGTCAATTTACCGCCGTCTCCAAGCAGATGTTTGTTATTGGGTTTAGACACTCTGGAGCAAAGAAGAAACATTCAGCAGGCAACATTCGTCGCAAAGCTTTTAAACGATGAAGTGGATTGTCCTGAATTACTATCACAGCTATTCTTTGGTGTCCCTCAACGAATGTTACGGAATTCTTCCTTGTTGCGCCCAAGATATCACCGTACTGCATATGGCTACCACAAACCACTGATGACCATTATTATTGATTTAATTAAGTTTTACCTTTATTCATGTGGACAAAAAAGTCGGATGAATAGTAATAAATAATAATAATAATAATCATAATAATAACTGCCACCTGCTGCCAAATTTCTGCTGGCAAAAAATGCGCTGGGATAGTGATAACACCTCGCTCGACAAAAACACAATTGGAAAAACGCATCGTGTAAAATACTTCTATCAAAAACGTCGCCTTCTTGTACGCCCATCTTTGCTAGACAGCCCGCCTTCTCATTGCCTGGCATTGAATAATGTGAGCCCATACAAAGGTAATCCTGAATGTTCTTTCGACCAACGCACACATCTGCTCCCTTATTGTTGACCGGAAGGCCAACATCCGAGACCTTGACTCAGCCTAGTATGCAATGATCGATTACACTTTTATTATAATTCATAAAATATGTGAGCTATAGGGGATATTTCACTAGTTACACACTTGCTTAGACACGTTTAATAAGACTTTTGGTAGTGTTTATCTCGAAAGCTATACAACTTATTTTATAAAGACGGAAACTTTCGAGGGATATGGATGTTATGTCGGTCTATAAGCACCAAATTGGGTCTTTTCATGGATGCAACTTCGTCCCATTCGATCGGTTTTTCATTAAATGCAGTCTTCGAATGATTTGTTTCTCCTGAATTTATGATTTAGGGCATTGTCCTTTGTATTCGCTTTACCCAGCTTAAAATTTCACAAAACATACTAAACTTAAATTGCTTTTGAACACTTAAACGATTTTCGCATATGATTAATTGTATGTTTGGTAGTGACAACATAATAATGCACCCTAAACAGGTTTTGTTTCTTTGGTTTCTGTTTAGACGGACCAAAATATGCTACTGAAACTCATACATTTCCATTGACATTTTTACCAATAACAACATTCTTACTAAGTTATCCAGACAACAGGCCATTGTTGAGAACAAAACAAAAAATATGTCCCTAACATTGGCTCCACAGTTTTCATGGTATATCGTTATTATTATATCCATGTGAACAGTTAGTTTATAACGTGTGACTATTTTCTGTACATCTAAGCTGCATTATTCGGATTATCGGTCCAATTTAGCCAAATTTAAATCATTCTGAGAACATGGAGATAATCTGGTCAGCTTAAACAGTGCAATCATGAGGTCTAAAAAGTTAAGAAAATAAAAAAATACGCTGAAGTGAACAACAGTAAAATGATTAATAATATCTGAATTGCTTCGTATTAAATCGGTCATCTTGATAGAAACATAATTTTGTTGGTTATCGCTAAATTAATGATATATTTGGTACATAGGCCGAACGAAGGAGCTAGTCTAGTATTATATCCCCTTACCTATAGGCTAGCTTTTTATTTCATACATAGCATGTCATGTAGATTATAGATGGTGGAACGGAAATCGTGTTATAGTACACTGAACCGTTCTTATATGTCTTTAGACGTTCGAATATGCAGTGATAGCCCCAAGGAAGCGACTGATTTTGTGCGATCTCAAGGTTCGTGGTATGAATCTCGATGTCTCGATGGCTCGATGGCAAATACATAAGCAAAAGCTTTCCAAATTTCGTTTTGTTACATTGAACCGCAGACATTTTATCTTATCCTCTTGTGGTTTCCATTAACATACACTGGGAAAATATCGCACAAAACTGTAATAGAATCTTTCATCCGCTAGTTAAAAAGATCTTTTGGGTTGGAAATATTCTCGACTCAAATCGCCACACAATATTCAATTTTTTTTCGTTAATGCCAAACTCTCAATTAAGGCCTGTACTCGAAAAAAATGCACCATTTTTATCCGTGTGTATCTTTTTTGTCCGTGGGTAAAAATTGATGAAAATCTGGGAAAATCATAACAATCGGGAGTCCATAAGTCTTAAGGGAAAGGTGCGGGCTTTCAGCGATGGAAAGGAAAATGAATAAAGTAAGTATGCCAAAACATAATCCATATGTATTAGTACATTCCCCGAAAGTTTCATGGAAATCCGGCGAACACTTCTGTTTGGTGCATTTTTTCGAGTACAGGCCTTAATATATGTGGATATGCAAGTTAAAAATTGAAATTAAAAAATCGCTACAGAAAGTTAGCGTAACTAAAAAGAAGAAGAAGCCTAAGAGATGTCAATATTATTTGAAAATCGTGTTTGCACTTCAGTGCTATTTTCCAATGAACCGTGTTGCATCAGGGTGCACTCTATTTGCACTTGACTGTCATAATCATGCTATTCTCGAGCTATGCCGACCAACTTTTATAAGAAACAGAAAGTATGGCAAAGCTCTCTTTGAAATAGAGTGTCACATGGTAGCTCCCGAATTGCCATAAATTATCATCTAGCGAGTCTAGCCAGTAGACGACGATCCAGGAACTAGATGGATGGATGGCTGGATGGATGAACGGATGAATGAGTACAAGTTGTTGGCAATGAATGTCTCTGCAACCAGCGTGAAGAGAAAAATGACACTTTTTCAAATAACTGAGAAGTTCCAACGAGGCCAACACTCCGCATCAGTGTTAATTATGACCAATTATATCCTTGTCTTCGCTGCCATGTTCTCAAAACTAAACACTATGCCACTGCATCATGTTTTCCCAAACGTTTAATGAGTTCATTGCCATCACGATCTGCTGGGGGGAGATGGAGCGCATCGGATCCCTTGGGAGCGAGTCATAAGGCACATGGCACAGCATTGCGATCTGATGATATGCCACAAATAACTTAATTATGGTGGCGGGGATTTTCGTATGTAATTAAGATGTCTTTTTTGGAAAATGTACAGCATTCAATTTTCAAGAACAACAGCCTGACAATTTATTTATTCTAACGAATGTTTTGCCTGAATGTTGCAGAACGCTCAGTTTGATGTTTAGAGCCTGAACAGAAGCGTGATGTTTTTTTCTAATGGATTTGTTCAAAGATCGACCTGAAATGGGGCTAGACCAGTTAATAAAAGATAGCTGAAGTATATTAAACTACAAACAGTGCTCAAAACGTGACAGAACTTTGATCTAGTTGCACAATTACTCACTTTACACTTCTGGTATTCTGGCTCTTCAATATTTGGACATCGAAACTGACCAGTCAATTCACATTGAATTCCCCATGTAGAGAATTCTTGTTTTAGGGACAAAATGAGCAGCAGTAGTTGTACTAAAACCATACACTTGTGGATAAAATTTTGAATGCCAATAGCTGAATAATATATTACATTATTTATTATTGATCAATACCCCAGCTGCAATAACAAAACAATCGAAGTATATCGGAACATACATCTTGTTCGTCAGCGAATAAATTGTTATTATATGCTGCCACATAGCTACAGGGTGTGGCAGAAAATAATGCGAAAAGGCTCAAACTTGAGTATTGGGTTAATTCGTGTGGCTAGTGACTAATGCTTGTCGAACGTGTATTTGTTTATTTTTACTTTCAAGTGCTGCATCCAAACATTCTATTTGTTTTATTGCAAATTCGTCAAAATGTTCGCGAAAGAAGTGATCACCAGTTTGTTGATCGCCTAGATGAAGCCGAAAGAGATCGCCAAGGTGGTAGGGTGCCATTTGGCAACAGTTTACCGCATAAAAAGTCCCTGCAGGATGGTCCTAAGCAGTGGAAGCCGGGAAGCGGACGTCCGCGCTTTGCACGCACGCCGAACGTGAACAAATCGGTCCGTGCAAAAATTGCTCGCAACCCAGTGCGTTCCATAACAAAACTTGCAAAGGAAGCCAATATTTCGGAGCAATCCATGCGGAGAATCATCAAAGAAGACCTGTATGCATCTTCCAGAGCCAGAGTGAAACGCCACTTAATTACGGACCGGGTCAAGGAACTACGAGTGACTCGTTCCAAGAGATTGCTTTCCTTGTTAAAGAAGGAAAAAAATGATAATCCTGTTCTCCGACCAAAAGCTTTTCAGCATCGATGCTGTGGCCAACAGCCGCACGGCCCGGTTCATTTCACCGTAGAAAATGGAGAACGTTCCGGAAAAATTGAAATTCAAAATTCAAACCATACATCCAGCTGGTGGCTTGGTGGCGTCCAACGGTTTGAAAATGCCGCCTGTTTTCATTGATGCTGGAGTTAAAATCAATACCGAAGTGTATATCGGTATTTCAAAGGACCAAGTGCTTCCTTGGGTGAAGGCCAACTTCTCCGAGGCTCAAAACGTTGTCCTACATCGGGATGGAGCACCGTGTTACACGTCCAATAGAACCCAACAATGGTTGAACGATAACATGAAGTTTGGCCGAAGGATTTGTGGCCCCTAGCAGTCCAGATCTTAATCCGTTGGATTATTCGATTTGGGCATATGTTGAAGCACGAGCCTGCAAAACATCACACCCTAGTGTGAAAACCCTGAAGTCAACCATAACACGCACATGGCAGTCAATGTCGGAGGACAACGTCGGAAAGACATGTTATTAATAAAAATGGAGGACACATTGGATAAATTTGTTTAAAAGGACTTTATAAAGATAACTGCACTCGAAAATGATGATATTATTGCTTGAATAAGTTGAAAATGGGATTTGAAAGAATTAGAACAAATTTTCGCATTATTTTCTGCCGCACCCTGTAAGCAAACTCAGGTTTAACGAAATTTGTAAATTTTTTTGTTTTGGGGTAACTTTTCTACATTATTATACATACTCAACACTTATTTGATTATGTTTTCACGTGATCATTAATGATAAAAACGCGTTTAAATAATTGTAGTTAATTAGGGGCAACTTTCTTGATGTGTATGTGTGAGTGGGTGATTGAGTAAGCATGAGTGTGTAATACATGTTTGCCTATGTAAATATGATTGTATAAGATCTAGACACTTATTAAATTACATAATCAACAATTAAGAAGGGTGCTCATTATGCATCAATTGTTCTCAGCCAACCCACTTTACTAGCAAATTTTCCAATTAGTATTTTGACTCTATACCAATCAAACATGTGGTGATAGTTGATGGAATTGAGGAAATACTTTTTGATATTATTGGTTTAATTTGAAATGCTAAAAATGGGCATCCGTCCGAAGTGCCAATTACGTCTACTAGTAATCAATTTATGCATTGTTTAATAATTCACTTACGTCACATCTACCCTTTGTTGGGCAAAGACTTGTGATGATACCATACATAATACAGACAAAATGAATGTTCTCGTTTTGAACCCCATGGTTCTCAAGCTGTCGGTTGATCTGTAAAAGAAACAAAGAAATAGTTATCGAAAAGGGCAAATAGAGTTAATTAATAAACTAAACTTAATATATACATTATTATTGGTTGTTTACTATGTGAGCTTGATAGCAGAATAGAATGAACGGTATAACGGTATACGGTGTATATATATGTATTAGCACAAGTCGTCCGTATTTCTAAGAAATAAACATATGCGAGAAAGATCAATCGCTTCAGAAAACTAGTCAGGTATGTTTTTTAGTAACGTATTGGACGAAAAAACAAACAGCTTTTCAACTTTGACATCAGGCATTACATATAAAGATTGGACTCGGAAAAAATGCGACACTTTGTTTTGGGTGTAACTTCTTATCGCGTGGGTAAAAATTAATGAAATTTTGAAAATTAATGAAAATTTGGAAATCCCATAGAAGGCGCGGAAGATAAGGCAGTACTTTAAGAATAACCCGAGACGTGGCCAAAAAGGTCAATTCGTCGAAGTGGTTCGTCCAGCAGACCATGAAGCGGGATTGGCTACGCGTTTTTAAGGTCAGGAGGCGCCAAATCGGACTGACAAGCAAAACACGGTGGCCAAATTGCGTGCGCGGAAGCTGTATTGTGAGTGGCTGGTCATGCCAGGCTGTCTCGTCATGGACGACGAGACATATATCAAGGTGGACACCAAACAAATCCCCGGCCTCGAGTTTTTTGTCGGTACGTCCCGCATGGAGGTTCCGAAAAAGTTCCGGAAGAGAAAGATGGACAAATTTTGCGAAGAAGTACCTGTTGTGGCAGGCGATCTGCGAGTGCGGACGGTACAGCAAGCCGTTCGTTATAACCGGCACCATAAACGGGCAGATTTTTCGAGAGGAATCTAGCAGAAGCGCTTGCTGCCCTTCCTCCGCTCTCACTGTGGTCCCACGCTGCTCTGACCGGATCTCGCTTCGTGCCATTACGCCAAGTCTGTAATGGATTGGTACGAAGCGAAGGGCGTTAATGTGGACCCGCAGGAGGCGAACCCGCCAAATACACCAGACCTTCGTTCGATCGAAAAGTTTTGGGTGATAATGAAGAAGAAGTTGAAGAAAAGCGGAAACACATTCAAACCCGATGAAGCTTTGAAGAAAAACTGGGAGAAATTTAGTGATCATTTTTGTGTGACTCTTTTTTTCCTAGTCCAGTCTTTATAAAAATGAATTTCTGTCTGTCTGTCAAAAACACATATTTCTGAATAACTCGAGAATTAATCAAGCAAAGGAAACTAAATTTAGCATGTGAGAGTTTCTAGAAGCGAGTTATGCTTTTATGTTGGTTTAAGACCCCTCTTCTCTCTGGAAGGAGAGGCTCTCATACAAATGAAACAGAAGTTTCTTCATAACTTAAAAACTAATCAAGCAAATGGAACCAAATTTTACATGTGGAGTTTTCTAGAAGCAAAAAATGTTTTCATGGTGGTTTGAGACCCCTCTTTTTTTTCTAGAAAGTGGAGCTCTCATACAAATGAAAATGAATTTCTGCATAACTTGAGAACTAATAAAGCAAATGGAACCAAATTTGGCATGTGGCGATTTTGAAGGCAATAAATGTTTCTACGGTAGTTCGAGACCTCTATGGTGGTTTGAGACTCTCACAAGGAGAGAGGCGGGGAGGGGGGGGGGTTTCCATACAAATGAAATACAAATTTCTGCATAACTCAAGAACTTATCAAGCGAATGGAACAAAATTTGGCAGGTGAATGTTTTTGAAGGAGAGAAATTTTTTTTTTTGGTGGTTCAGACCCTCCGTCTTTTGGAAGCGGGGACTCTCATACAAATGAAACCCATAACTCGAGTGTATTGGAGCATACAACATACTCGAGTGTATTGGAGTGTATTGGACATTACATTTTTGCATAACTCGAGTGTATTGGAGGCAATAAATGTTTCTATGGCTGTTGAAGAGCCCCCCCCCCCCCCCCCTCTTAAAAGGGTAAGGGCTCAACAAATGAAACACAAATTTATGCATAACTCGAGAACTAAACAAGCAAATGGAACCAAACACCCCTCTGGAAGGAGGGTTCTCACAAAAATTTCATCCAAACATGAGAATTATCCAGGTAACTAAAACACAAAATGTGGATTTCTCGGTTAAGAAGCATGTTCTGATAGAAGTTTGAATCCTTGTTTAGTCGAATCATTCCGAAAAACAACCATGAACGTGGCAGTTCTTTTGAATTTTCTGTCGTGTTGCTTCAAGCGTAGCAGCGCTCGCACCGGGTGCAGCTAGTATCAAAAATATATTTATGTCCCACTCTCGTTTACCACTGAAACATGCAAGGACCTAGTTGTGTTAAAAGTGTCATGAAATTGTTGCTTGTATGATCGAACATCAGGATTGGTACTATCAAAAATCAATATGAAACTAGCGGTTTGAAATTGGTTCACTATTGTAGAACTCCTAGGTCCAAAGTACACCTCGCAGTATACATCTTGCAATACACGCTTGCGCTTTAAGGTACCTGTCGGTACTAATTTCTTTGTTTTTGTTTTGATTCGCTATGTTATTTCGCAGGGATATTTGAAGGTGTATTGGTGTGAGTTACGTTATTATGGGCGAATCACTAAGCTTGGGAGCGGTGTGCTAGTACTTTCTTAAACTCATTTTCTTCATGACTATCCAGCCGCTGGTAGTATTGCTCGTATGAGAACGTGTTGATACTCAAAAACGTGAGCACAATCGACCATCGACCATTAAATTTAAACCCATCCCCGTTATATCAAAGTAAATACCTATTTATGTCTCCCCAGGTAACCAATAAGCATTAGTGTATGCAGTAAATCAACCCTACAACCGCATTTAAGATGCTACAAGCTTTATATTAGAATTATATCTGTTTTTTGAGTGCTATCTGTTGTAAAGTTGGATATCAAATGCCATTTAATAAGCTATTTAATAAGCTTGTAATAAGCATTTCGAATGCAAAATAGTATTAATGAAGCATTATCATAGCATTGCATTAAAGCAGCCGTATATTGGACCAAAAGCGGCATTTATGTTGCATTTAAGGCGACTTAATTGCTTGATAGGCTGCCGTAAAAACGCTTTGGGCCAGCTTATTGGTTACCTGGGTCCTATAACGTTCCTAATAAGGATGATGGTAAGGTTTAGGAGGATTCTGACTATTTTATATCTCATACTAGCTGAACCCGGTGCGTGCGCTGCTACGCTTGTAATTAAATGAAGGAAAATTTAATGTAACTGGCACTTTTATGGTTTTTTTTGTGTTTCATTTGTATGGGAGCCCTCCCTTCCAGAGGGGGTGGTTTCTCAAACCACCATACAATGATTGCCTTCAAAACCCCCCACATGCCAAATTTGGTTCCATTTGCTTGATTAGTTCTCGAACCATCACACGGGGCTCTTCGATTATAATAAAAATGTGAGTTTCATTTGTTTGAACCCCCCGAACATTCAAAAATGGGAGGGGTCTTGAACCACCATAGAAACATTCTTGCCTTCAAAACCCCCCACATGCCAAATTTGATTCGATTTGCTTGATTAGCAATCGAGTTTTGAAGAAATTTGTGTCTCATATGTATCAGAGCCCCCCTTCCTCAGAGAGTAGGGGTCTCAAACAATCATAAGAACCTTCCCCAGCCCCAAAAACCCCATCATATAAATTTTCACGTTGGTCGGTTCAGAAATTTCCGAGTCTATAAGGGTCTGACAGGCAGACAGACAGACAGAAATTCATTATTATGTATATAGAAATCTACCCTCCAAAAACCTCCACATGCCAAATTTGGTTCCATTTGCTTGATTTGTTCTCGAGGTATGCTGAAATTCGTATTTTATTTGTATAATTGACCTCTCTTTCAGTGAGCGGAGGAGTTTCAAACCACCATAGAAACATTTCTTGCCTTCAAAAATCTCCACATGCCAATTTCCGATTTATTTTAAGAACTGTTTTTTTTTTGTTTCTTCTTATTGATGGTATTAGCAAAATAAAGGAGGATAATGCATGCAATAATGAGCTATAAATGAACCACTTAGTGTAAAGGGCGATACGGTCAAAATTTGGTCAATATCAACTTGACGTATTTCTTTCAATTTTGCATTTAAAAAACCTGAACACCCCTCATTTTGAAGGTGTGTGTGTGTGTAGAATGTTGCTCCTATTTTGATTTTGGAATTCACTCTTCAGTTGTCAAAATGCCGTCCAAGCAAGAAGAGCAGCGTATCAAAATTTTGCTCGCGCATCGCGAAAATCCGAGCTACTCGCACGCAAAGTTGGCAAAATCGCTAAAAGTTGTCAAATCAACCGTTACAAATGTAATTAAAGTGTTTGGGGAACGTTTGTCGACAGCCAGGAAGTCTGGATCGGGGGGAAATCGAAAACCGGAAGCCGCTGAGACGACAAAGAGAGTTGCCGGTAGTTTCAAGCGAAACCCTAACCTATCTCTCCGAGATGCCGCAAATAAGCTGGGTGTATCGTCTACAACCGTGCATCGAGCCAAAAAACGAGCCGGACTATCGACTTACAAGAAGGTAGTGACTCCAAATCGCGATGATAAACAAAATACGACGGCCAAAGCGCGATCTCGGAGGCTGTACACGACGATGCTGACGAAGTTTGACTGCGTGGTAATGGACGACGAAACCTACGTCAAAGCCGACTACAAGCAGCTGCCGGGACAGGAGTTTTATACGGCAAAAGGAAGGGGAAAGGTAGCAGATATTTTCAAGCACATGAAACTGTCAAAGTTCGCAAAGAAATATCTGGTTTGGCAAGCCATCTGTACCTGTGGCTTGAAAAGCAGCATTTTCATAGCTTCCGGGACTGTCAACCAAGAAATTTACGTGAAAGAGTATTTGAATAAACGTCTGCTGCCTTTCCTGAAGAAACACGGTTGTTCCGTACTGTTTTGGCCGGATTTGGCATCTTGCCATTACGGTAAAAAGGCCATGGAGTGGTACGCCGCCAACAACGTGCAGGTGGTTCCCAAGGACAAGAACCACTCCAACACGCCAGAGCTCCGCCCAATTGAGAAATACTGGGCTATTGTCAAGCGGAACCTAAAGAAGACCAAAAAAACTGCTAAGGACGAGCAGCAGTTCAAGGCAAACTGGCTTTCTGCGGCGAAGAAGGTGGACAAGGTGGCTGTACAAAATCTGATGGCAGGGGTCAAGCGTAAGGCCCGGCAATTCGGATTTGGAAAAGCGGAAGCCTAACTGAATATTTTTCCTGAATTTTATACTAATTGAACTTGAAAAAGAAATTTAATTTGATTTTTTAAATAAACGATTTCACCGATTTACACGCGTTTTCCCTTGACCAAATTTTGACCGTATCACCCCTTAAAATTTATATTATTAGTAATTAACGAGTTTATTAGTATGCTTAAAGGAACCAAATCATCATTATATGTGTTATGTTTAGAAGTATCGTAGTTTCGATGCAATTTAACTTTACGTCTATAACTTCCACTTTTCAAAGTTTTTTTCCCACTTATTCTCGTCCATACAGGTTTTGTTGACTCCAAATTACTTTTCAATGCTTTTGTAAACATGTTCTTAGCATTATTTGTTAGCCTTATATTAGCACTAAATGCAGATATAAAGCATGTATGCTGTGAACATGATAAATACTTTTATGCATTATAACAGCCTTATATGCGCATATAATGCTGGCGATAATGCTAAGTTTTGGTTGGAGCTTGAATGCATTTGTGCTGCTAATATGAAGCTTGCATGCATAACATATACTAATATAGAACTTTTCAGCAACATTTATGCTGATATAGTGCTATTATCGAGCTAAAGCATAATGCTTATGGTTACAAGGGAAGTTCTCGAGTTATTCAGAAATTTGTGTTTCATCTGTATATGAGCCCTCCTTTCAGATAAGGGAGGGGCTCGAGTCAACTTAGAAATATTTCTTGCCTTCGCAATCCTCCACATACCAACCTGATAAATTCTCGAGTTATTCAGAAATTTGTGTTTCATTTGTATGGAAACCCCCCTCTCGCCCCCTTCCAGATGGTGGAGGAGTCTCAAACTTCCATAGAAACATTTATCTCTTCCAAAAACCTCCACATGCCAAATTGGGTTCCATATGCTTGATCAGTTCTCGAGTTATGCACAAATTTTTGTTTCATTTGTATGAGAGCCCTCCTCTTACAGAGGGCGGAGGGGTCTCGATTTACCTTAAAAACATTTCTTGCCTTCAAAAACCTTTACCTGCCAAATTTGGCTCCATTTACTTGATTAGCTCTCGAGTTATGTAGAAGCTTTTGTTTCATTAGTATGGGAGCACCGCCGCCCAACCTAACAGAGAGGAGGGGTCTCGAACTATCGTAGAAACATTTATTGCCTTTAAAATCCCCGCATGCCAAATTTGGTTCCATTTGCTTTATTAGATCTAGAGTTATGAAGAAATTACAGTTTCATTTGTATGACAGCACCCCTTTTAGGAGAGGGGAGGGTTCTCAAACCACCATAAAAACATTTTTCTCCTCCAGAAATTTGGTTGGTTCCATTTGCTTGATTAGTTCTTGAGATATGCAGAAACTTCTGTTTCATTTGTACGAGAGCCTCCCTTTCTAGAGAGGAGAGGGGTCTTTGACTACCATAGAAACATTGCTTGCCTCCAAAAACTTCCGCATGCTAAATTTGGGTTCCTTTGCTTGATCGGTTCTCGAGTTATGCAGAAATTTGTGCTTCACTTGTATGGGAGCCACCCTTTCCAGAGAAGGGAGGGGTTTCAAACCATCATATGAACCTTCCGGTGTCCAAGACGAATCCAACAAAGCAAAAATCTTGCCAAACGGTCCTTCTGCTCGCGAGTTAAATCGTGACAAAGGAAACCCCAACGCATTTTTATTTATATAGAAGATGAAGATGTGAAGGTGAAGATGTCAAAATGATCAAGCGCTAAGAACACCGATCTAGTTAAATGGAGATTACTAATTTTTCTTCTAATTTAGAGTTAAAGTTGTTTTTTATTTTCTAAAAAAAACTGATCAAGTGAAGTGTTAATTTAAATTTTCCTAGTTTTACAATAACCATCGTTCTACTAATATGCTCCTTAAAGTGTTTTTTTTTACTTTTTTATTAAAAGTAAAGAGCTCATAGTAGTCGAGCAGTGAAAAAGTCTGTGAGTCGCAAACAAAACAGGGTTATCAGTCAAAAAAAAGCTTTTTGTAATGAAATACATAGTGATTTGCACGCGCTTACTAGTGATAGTTTGAAATACTGTTTAATTTTTTATTTTTAAAAGGTGAGCAAGTGAAGTGTTAGTTTCTATTTTCTTAGTTTTCAAATTAGTTCCAACAAGTGAAACCTAGTTGTAACCAATTGTAGCTACTATGTACACTAAAAATTAATTTTCGTTTATATTGCAAAATCGAAGGTAATAGTCACAAATCCATTCGTTGTTTTTTGCAACGAAACTGATTTGTTCTTTTTATGAAGATTCATTCGTAATTTATTGGCACACGCGCACCGGTTAAAAGCACGAAGCTTTCGTTGACACAGAAAGAACATTCGTATATTGTACGAAAACAACACAAAGAGCTACGATTATTTGGTTAAAAATTAAAAAGAACCGTCTCTCAGGTGGTTGCATGAAGCACTGACAGATCTACTTTATCGACTCAAAAAGCGCAACCCCGTGGAGTGGTCCACCGTTTTTTTAAATGCTTCTGACATGGGGCTCGAACCTGAATATTTGGAAAGTGATGATTCTAAATCCGTGGTGGATCTCAATAGGCCACGCTGACTCTTGAGAACATGTAGATGACATGTTCTTGAGCATGAAGTTATAGCTCTCGACAACGCCTTAATTTTTATTTTTGGTTAGATAAATTCTTCCCGCCCATACCAACAAAAACACCATCATGCATGAGTACGGTATAAAAGAGAAACAGGGATTGGCTGGTCATCACGAAGTTTATTTCGTGCATTTTACAAAAAGGTGTAATGATAGCAGTTCACCAGATAAACAGCATTATGAATGTATCATACAATATACGAGACATTTGTTCTACCTACAAAATCCATTTTTACGAAACGCGAAAACTACTTTACGAAAATAAATGTTCAGTGTTCGAATGCAAGTGCAAATCGAATGTCATATTGAACTAGTACCTTAAGAAAAAGTAACGTTTAATTATTCAAACCAAATGCAATAAATTAAAATGATAAGTTACTAAACAGAAGTTTCAAACTTTGTCTGAAATATAACATTCAATAATTATTTAGACCGGCCAGGCTTTACGCGTGGATCTGAAGGAATTTTAACCACAATTAAATACATTTTATTAACTTCGATGACAAATTACTTAAATAGCATGAACATGTGATAAAAAGGATTTTATTTTGAAGTAAATAATTGGTTCCAAATTCATGCTGCGTGTCCCTTTCTAGTCAGTACAGGCACTGCTTCCAATTAATACTACGTTGATGGTTGTTAGATTTGATTCCGGCTTCCACGACCATTTTTTTTTCACTTCTAACATAAGAAACCATAGAACCAATGCGGCAGTATTTTGTTTTCTAAAAAGAAAATAAGTCAACGGCTGAAGCCATTCTGATTTGGATAAAGAATGTTCCATAGATATTCAGACCATTATGGTTTAAAAGCTTTTTCATCTAAAAGAACTCAATGAATATTACAGTTTACTTTTGTTTCTGAAAACCTATTGAAAAATAACGCTTGAATAAAATGGCTTGAATCTCTGTGAAAGATTAAACTTGACAAGTGAACTTGAAACAGGTTCATCTAAATCGATATAATTTGCGGTAGATTTTAGCGATTTTAGGAATATATCGTATAAAACTGGTCATGAATTGAGTTAAATTTGATTGCTTCGTAAGGAAAACAAGAGAAATAAAATCCACGCTTTTAAGTATCGCTCAACAAACAGTAAATATTATATAAGCAAAAATAATTTGATTCATAAGCAAAAATACTGCCACTCTCACATTTAGCTAGCTCAAATCGCCTGTTGGGTTATGTTTTATTGTCGTGTTGCTTTCATATCCAATAAAAATTGTGTTTTGTGGTTGAATGATGGTTTATCTAAGCAATAAACTTGCATCTACATATTTAGATTTAAGTGATGCTATAATTCTTAAGCTGTCTACATATACGCCATAAATTTAACCAAGCAGAACATATCCTAAGCTCATTTGTACAAGAGAATCCACAATCAAAAAACATTTTCCAGCTGACAGAGTGATATTGGAGCACCATCTTACACCGAAACAACATATTCTAAACGGACTTGACCTCTTATTCAAAGCGTGTCTTACGCGAAAACTGATAATCCTCGCACAGGGTAGACGTTTGATAGCAGCCAATTGGCGTGGTTCGTTGGTCACAGACCAGAAGTACCTTCATGAGGAGTTCATGGATTATCATTACTGTAGATTATCAAATCACACACATAGTAAGTACAGTAACACTTGATGATCAGACGTCATTTATGTGAATTATATATACTATTTTTTTTAAAGATTTTTTAAATTAAAACAACAGATGTACTCACTCTTCACAATCTTTCCAAACCCACAGAACACGTGCAGTCCCGTCACTGGACCAATGCAGACTGCTCGACCGCCTGACTCCGGATAACTCTGCGATTCAAAAGAACAAACACATCACTTTTCTGTTCACTACTGAACAAATCAAAAAGCATAAAATTCTACAAGTAATGTGACACAACATTCCTGTCTGGTGCTTCATTCAAACCCCGACCATATGTATATGCTCGAAGGCTGCACCATTTGGTGCATTTTGACAATGTAACGGGATTTCAAACGAAAGGAATAGAATGATGAACTTCTCAAGTTACACACTCTTGAGAGACACTTGACTTGGGCAATCTTTATCACATATTCTTTGCAGGAAAAACTTAACAACCAAACAAACCTCTCCTCCGAGATCGGATCCTATTTCTGCTGTGGGGGTTTTTCCGACTCGCAATTGCTCACTATGCCGAATTAGTATTTCACTAAAGATGTTAGCCGATCAAGCGCTGTGGATGAACTGAGAATAAGATCGATCACTTTAGCTTCTCAAATGCCTTTTTGCTCCGTGTTCGGAGGGATACGCGTCGGCTGGGTGCCACTCGCTACAATACTGGATGGGTGGCGTATGTTGAAAACAGTTCGCACTTTAGATGCGAGTAAAAGTAATCATTAGAGATAGGCTAGGAAAACAACAGAAGATTGAGGATGTTGAGTTTTTTTGTTTACTACTCTTCAGAAATCGGATTAACTTTTCACACGATGTACAATTTTTATTAATCTCGGTATAATGAGTAAAATTTCCAAATTTGATTTGTGTTGACTCTAAAAAAAACATATTTCAAGCTATACTAATTTGTACGATTGATTGCAGCCTAGCTTTTCGTATTAAGTATTAGTGTCAAAAAAAAAACTGTGCATTCCTGTATTTTACCTTGTTATTTAAATATTACTTAAATCATGCCACAATAAACTGTTTTGTTTATTTACATGAGCATGACCACTAGTAAGGTCACAGTCTTTCCATACAAATGGTGTATGATGTTCATCGACTGTACAGCCCACTGCAGTGGATATGTTATTTCTGTATCTTGAGAAAATTACATTTGAATATGGGATGGTTTTATAAGAAAAACTTCAATAACTATTGATTGGTTAAAGCTAGCGGCAAAATTAATAAATCAAAATACCCTTTAATAGCTCTACAACTCGTCGGAACAAAATTTTACGATGGAAATTGAAATATAAAAACTAGGGCAAAAATAAACATTTTTTATGGTACACCCTAAGTTGACGAGGGAAAAGTTGCTCTAAATCTGTCAATATTTAAGCTACAAAAAAAATTTGTATCTAAAAAAATTCCATGAAATTTTTTGCGCTACAACTTTGTTCAAGCATATAAACGTCTATTTCTGCAAACAAAAAAGTTAGTTTTTGTATTTCCCTGAAAATGGGGACCACCCTAATTTTAATCAATATCAAAAAATGGGCCTTCGATTTTATTTCAAGTTTCACCACCATATTTTTTTAAGGTTAAAAATTGACTTATTTAGAGCATTTTTTCCCTCGTCAACTTAGGGTGTACCATAAAAAATGTTTTTCTGCCCTAGCTCTTTTATGTTAATTTCCATCGTAAAATTTTGTTCCGACGAGTTGTAGAGCTATTAAAGGCGCGTATTTTGATTTATTAATTTTGCCGCTAGCTTTAACCAATCAATAGTTATTGAAGTTTTTCTTATAAAACCATTCCAGATTCAAATGTAATTTTTTCAAGATACAGAAATAACATATCTCTAGTTTTCACATATGTTAAACAATATAAATTTTTTCTTTGAAATAACGTCTTTATTTTTTTTTGTGTTTGCCCCAATCATAGAAATCAACATTTGAAAAAGGCGTATTTTTTGTAGTAAAACTTCAAGAACTATTGATTGGTTGAAACTAGCGGCAAAATTTGTATTCCAAAGTACACGTCTTTAAAAGTTGTAAAACTCGTCACAACACAACTTTACGGCGGGAATTGAAATAAAAAAGTTAGGGCAAAAAACCATTTTTTTCTGGTACACCCTAAGTTGATGAGGGAAAATTGCTCTAAATCGGTCAATTTTCAAGCTACAAAAAATGTTATATATGAAAATTCCATGAAATTTTCTGCGCTACAACTTTGCGCAACAGTGTAAACGTCTACTGCTGCAAATAAAAAAGTTAGTTTTTGTAATTCCGTGAAAATGGGGACCACCCTAATTTTAATGAACATCACAAAATGGGTCTTAGTAAAACAAACTATGTTGTAGAACATCACTTTGCTGCAAAGTTTCAAGTTTAGGCGCTGGGAGCATGTTTCCTCGTAAATTCGTATTCTGGACCATAGTGCACTGTACGTACTGACTGACCCTCCCTAGGCACTCACATATTAGTTTTGACTGGTTCTCGGTCATTCTCGTTCATTATAATAAGACGTTTTGTGGCAAATATTTCATAATGATTCAATCCATAATTCGTATCAATTATATACAAACGTACTTAAAGTGTATCCTGTTGTATTAAACTCTCCATTACTTCCGATCTGCTGCAGCTATGGACATGCGGATTGTTTTTTTTTTTTGATTATAGAGATTTTCAGCATCGGGCTGGTTCATCTCTCGTAGTAGTCAGTGAAACACCAATTTTGGGCATTTTCGTAACTTCTCCGGAGGTGAGATTCGAACTCGTGTCTTAGGCGTGAGAGGTATGGATGTTAACCAATACGCCGGGGTCGCCCCCCCTCCCCCGGCGGCGGCAAATAAAACCCTGCAGTTTGGTGGAGCCTTAACATGAGGATGCCCCAATGGGCGGGGAGAAGAGCTCGTCCTCTATTCACAAACTGTTAGCAATGGGGAGTTGGCATTACCACTCTCTCCATCCAGAGTGCCTTAATCGGGTGCCCTGATGGTCCCTTCAATTCCCATGAATTATTTATTTAATAGTGTATATATTTATGTATATGAAAAATACTTCAAGCATTCGTACCTATTATATATGATCTTAATTCGGTTGATCCTGAAATGCAAGAAATGTTGTAAATTGTTAACGTGTAGAGCTCTGTGGGTCCACGCTTATGCACGTTTTCGTTCGTTTTCAGTGATAGCAGCAATCCACCAAAAACGTGATTTAGGGTATCCTGATTATTTTGTTAAATCTATTGAAATTTCACAGAACCAATATTTATACTTTTTAATTTACTGTTGCCATGGTCACTATTTGCTGCTTGATTTTATAACAGCAATCTACTTTTATTTTTGCTGACCCAACAGTAATTGCTCCTGAGTTAGGAGTTGCCCCGGAAACAGGGAAGATTCAATTGAAAGGGAATTAAAGACAAATGGACATAAAAAACAATAAGTAATATACATTAATTGTTATGTTATATATTCTCCGTGCGAGGAGTACACAATAAGTAATGTTTAAATATCTATGAAGCAAAATCAACTCACTTCGCTATTGTCAAAATGACCAGCTACGCCAACCAGCGTCTCCATGTTTCAGCTGGCAGTCTTTTGTGATCATATGACTCAAAGAGGCGTGAGATATCAGAGATCGGTCGCACCCTCCTTCGAATTTGTCAACTCACCCTTTGAAGCCAATATTCCATACTCGTTTGCCACTGAAAAGCTCAAGAACCTAGGGAAACTAGGAGAATTTAAAATTAACACTTCATTTGATCACTAGTGATCAAATGAAGTGTTAGTTTTAAATTGTCCTAGTTTCTCAATCACAATCGTTCTACTAATACGCTCAAAAAAGTTTTTTTTTAAAAAGATTAAACACTATCTGTGAAAAAAAAAGTGAAACTCAAGTACCTAGTTCTGTTATGCTATGATGATGATGTTTGTATGATTGAACTTTAAGATTGGTGCAGTTGCTAGTAAGATAACGTGTCGAAACCCAAAAACTCAAGTACAATCGACCAATAATCTGGTTTAGCAAATATTTCTAATTAAAACTCTTGCTGGAATTCGCTTATCTTGAGGTAAATGCCTATTTAAGTCCCCTATAACGTTGATTTTAAGGATGATGATAAGGTTTAAGAGGATTCTGGCAATTCTATATCTCATGTGTCAACAGGGTCGAGTGATAAGAACACCGATCTAGTAAGCTTGGAGTTTATAGTATGAACCTGGTTGTTGAATTTGTTTTTGTTGCCGTTGAAAACTTGTTTAACTTAAGTTTTCATATTTTTATGACAAGTGTCAGACATAAATTATGTTTCAAAGGCTCTACCTTCTGCGCTATTTCTATTGTGTTTTAGTACCCGAAACGGGTTTGCATCATCGGAATGGCAACAAAATCATTTGTCACATTAAAGAAAAAATGCATGCAATTAAACATTTCGTGTTATTCGGGTATAATTTCCTTTGCCCCGCCAGGGTTGATTTGGTCTATAATGGGGAGCGTGTTCAGAGTCAGATCGGCGTAAGTCAGGAATGTTACGTTTGAGCCTTCTACCCACCAACTTGGGTGACAAGATTCAAACGTATCCATACCCAACAAACAAACGAAAGCAGTAAACAAGCATACATGCTTTATTAGAGCTGAATTACGACTTTCGTAGCTAAATAAAAAAAATTGCTGAAATAAAAGCTGAATAACCATGTTCTCGATTAAAATATTAACATTAATTCAAGTGCTTCATTTTGTTTGAATAACATGCTTAGTAAAAGCTATTTTAGTATTTATATGTAACTAAATTTACACAGTTTAACAAAGAGATAAATAACAGTTTATAAATCAGTTTAAACATCGTTTATATAGCCTAGCTTATAAAACGTGATATTGAATTGAATAATAGCTGTAATGTACAAAACTATTCAACTGATTCAATTTTAAGCTGAAGAAAAATAAAACAAAAGCTTTCGAAGGTGTCTTAATTGACTTTTATTCAACCACTGAACAATTAGTTGAAATACAGTTTATGCCTCTTATGCAATGACTTTAAACTAGCTTTGCTAATTAAACCTTATATTTAGCTGAATATTAGCTGTGGTTTAAACCAATGGTCATCAAAATAAACTACAATTAAAATAAAAGTCGTTTAAATGCCGTAGTAAAGCGTCCGAAGTGTTCGAAATTTTGGTTGATAAATATTTCTTCTTCAAATGCAAGTTAAGCTGGGTTACTGATATAATGATATAAATAATAGAATGCCTATATTCTCGTAGTCGAGTTGTTAATTTTGGTGCCGGTGAAAAAGTATTGACCTGTTTTCAAGAGTTGAAATTATAGTCAACTGCTTGGAGCAAATAACTCACAGGATAATCATAACATTGCCTATCCGAATAGAAAACAGCGCAGTGTTAACAAATAACATCAGAAAACCTTGTCATATCCTGTAATCCTCTTGTTCAACATGCGCTTGTCAGTAATGCACGTAGTAAAACCGAACATCCAATATCAAAGCTTGTGTACAGCTTGCTAATTCCGACGTTTAATAACAACATTTAGAAGGTTTAATTGAGCACTGATATTGCTTATTTACAGACAACGCTATAAATAGAATATCGATGTAGCTCAATTAAAGCATCACTTCTGCTACTATTCAAAATATAACATTGAGCTTATACTTTATTCAATTCTAGGATAGCGCAGTGGGAATGTCACGTAGTTGAGGATACGAAGGTTGATGGTTCAAATCTCACTATTAAATGTTAATAAATAAATGTTACATAATGCTTCTGTTAATGTACACGTATGTATAATAATTCAAACTAAATATGCTTAGTATAAAATGTCTGTATCTTATGGAAAATCATTAAAAAAGAAACCTAAAGAAAGTTTTATGATAATTTAAAAAAGTCGAACAAAAGTTCTATACAAGACAACACAGCTTTTTTAATCAGCTTAATGATTTTGAAGAAAAATTTCGGGATGACTTTTAATTAACAAAGAGAGAATATTTATCCTTAAAAAAAAAACTCGCTTAGCTAAACAAAGGTCACTTTGACTCTCGGAATCAGGCTCAAGTTGTGTGCAGTACTTAAACAGCAATTATTCAATTATCTGCTGAACTCCATTGCTGCAAACTTGCTTCTTAAGCATATGTAATTGCCAGTGTCCAAAAGCACTTGGCGACAGCTTAATAACTTCTCCAAATTTGTGTGAATAATGCCTGAACAAAAGCTGTGATTGAAAATAGTTCAGAGATTATTCAACACACTGCTGAATTAAATCGCCAAAATGATGTTTATTTAATGAGTGATTGTATGTTGGGTAGGCCTGCCAAGGTTTTACCAGAACGGGAGCAGGCTCGCCATGTTAGGGAGATTGCATCCAAGCGTAATAAAGGAGAACAATAGCAAGACTGTCATCCTGTACCCCTGTGATCCAATCCACTGTACCATGTCGAGTCTACAATCCCAAGCCTTCACCAGTATGCCGTAGAATCTTACTGGTATCGATTTTAATGTGCCCGTTGGCACTCTTACGTGTTTCCTCTATCGCCAGTGATCGCTTCGTACCTTATCATTTTGCTATTGTCGGATTGACAACATTGCCCAGTCTACAGCATCCAGCGTCTCCATGTTTTAACTGGTAGTCGTTTGTGATCATATGACTCGTGGAGGATTGAGGTAGGAACTTGTTAGAACCAGAGCTTATTACTAGCTGCTTCCGAGTTGTCAACTCATGTGTGTATGTGTTTGGGTGATGGGTCATTAGGCCGAATGCCAGTAGGCCGAACCGACTTCCATTAGGCCGAATGCCTTTGGGCCGAATGCCTTTAGGCCGAATGCCTTTAGGCCGAATGCCTTTAGGCCGAATACCTATAGGCCGAATGCCTTTAGGCCGAATGCCTTTAGGCCGAATGCCTTTAGGCCGAATGTCTTAGGCCGAATGCCTATGGGCAGAATGATGCATTAACCCGAATGGTTCACTATGCAGAATTGGTTATTGGGCCTCATGAGTGGCCATGAAGAATTCTAGGGTTTATTTTCATTGGGCGAATCTGATGTTGAGAGACTCTCTCTGATTACTTTCTCTTTCCTTCATATTCCAATCACCCTTACGGTTTTCATTCACTATTTGTAGAGTATGCTAGCCAGCACTGTTAAGACATGATATCAAATAGAAAAAATTGAAAGAGACGACTGAAGGAAGAAAAAATCTCCTATGAAATTTCGATGCTTTGAAATCAAGTTAAATTTTAAGATTCATATGACAAACTCAGATTATTTTACTGAGGTACAACTCAACATCTTTATCTTCAACTGCTTCACGCAAGAGGCTTAGGCCGGTTGCCGGCTGGATGGAAAGTGCCCGCATGCGGCGGCAAATGATTGTTTATGTTATCCCTTGTGGTGGCAAAGCCGGTCAACAAGCACACACAAACGATCAAATGTCGGAAAATGTAAACCAGATGAGCGCATTGCATCCAGGCTATTCCTTGTTCTACATATAATTCAGCCGGAGATCCATTGCCACTACCCGGAGTGCGAAGAAAATGGATGCCCATGACGATCAATTAATGCACATTTGACGCCAAGTCATTCATTTCTTCCCGACCGCATCACCCGCCGAGTGGCCGGTAAAAGATCGCTACAACGCCATATCTCCATCATCGATAGGCGCGTGTTAATTCAATTTGCTTACTCTTTATTAGGTACGAGTCACTTTCTTCCCTTTGTTTCGAGCTGTTGCGCGCTAGACGGACATATCCGACAACTTTTATGGATCCATTTGGGGGAAAATACGTAACTGTAGATTATAACAATGTTCTGAACAGCGCATTTGTAAATATACAAATCGTGGGTGAAGGTCATCTCATCTGAAAATGTAATCAATTTTAGACAAATAAATTTGCATTGTAGCTTAATCTTTCTCGTGGTTTATTGTGGGACTTTAAATATAGTATTGGTATTCCAATTCATAAAAAAAATCAAGCATGCAGCATAAATCAACCTTATTTGCTGTTGTTGTTGTTTCGTATTTACGTTATTTAAGTGAGATCATTCAAAGATATCCAGATTATAATGCACAACAACAAAAGTCGTCGAAAACACGCTCTAGAAAGCTTTATGAACAACCTCTCCAAAATCCCATAGTGTGGTCATGGATGATGGAATATACTGCTGCAAAAAAATCAAATATCTTTCGACAACAGAATTTTACGGTGGTACGCTATGGTGTATCTACTTGGAACCTCTGGAGTCTAAGGCAATGGACGAAAAGAAAATTGACAAAGACACATGATTGGTAAAAGGGATACATAAGAAAGTGCGCGTGACATCTTATGGAATCAAATCCAGATAAATCTCTATGCAGTTTTGTAAGGCCGTATGTTGGTGTGAACGGCCTAAAGATTTGCTGGTTTTCATGAAAGTGCTTCCTTTGTAGTATAGAGAATGAAATTTTAAGCCGTGACCACTATTTAGTCTCATATATTTTTCTCTAACTCGGTACAAATTCTATTTAGATCTACCCAAGTAACACACTACGATCATAATTAGTTGTAGTAACTTGAATATGACTTAGCAAGTTATATTCATGTTATCTCAACTGAATTGCAACAAGTGTGCTACTAGGGTAAGCAGGTCGTGCTTCTAAAATGGAGCATTTCCACCGCAAATGACGATTTTTTTTTGGATTTTTTAGTTTCATACATTGTTTTATTTGCTTGTAATTGCATATTAATTCGCATCATCAGTTTGCCAGTTTTTATCTGGACTAACTTTTGACAAGGGAGTATAGAAAAATGACTGTCTCATCTGTCTAACTGTCTTGTCTTATCAATATTAACTCGCTTGGTTTGTTTGATCGATTTGGCATCATCAGCAATGTTATCGATAATAGAAGAATCCAAGTTGAAAAAAGAAGAAGATACCGAGTGGTGATAAATTTGACAGCTCCCATGTTAAAGTATAGGACGAACGTTTTAAAATGCTTCTAATAAATTCAAATGAAATTTTAATTAAAAGCGGTTTGTTGCATGATGTAAAAAAAATCCTAAACTGCAAAATAGGGGCATTATTTTATTTATTTATTTATTTATTGTACACCATCTCCGACTATGTCGTACAGACTGCTTACTTAGAATTACTTAATCTAAACCTCTAATTCTAGCACAAAACACATTTTTAGACAAAATAAAATCAAATTCGTTACAAACATCGTTAAAGGATCGCAAACACAAGTTAAAACAATTATTGAATCCGAAGTTCGTTCTGTGAAACGGAATTGCCAGTAATGGGGAGTTTCGGAACCGACGAGGAGGAGTGTTCCACGGAATTAGTTCTAGGAGTTCGGGACAATCCACATGGCCCATTATGAGGTCGAAGATGAACAGCCGTTGCAGTTTGATACGCCTGGCTGAGAGGGTTTCCAAATCAATCAACTTGCATCGGTCAGGATAAGCGGGAAGGTTGACTGGATCATTCCATGGGAGCCGACGCAATGCAAACCTCATGAAACTTTTCTGAACACGCTCAATTGCAAGAGTATGCGTGACGTACGATGGAGACCACACCGGTGAGGCGTATTCTAAGATGCTGCGAACTAGCGAGCAAAAAAGCGTCTTAAGGCAATAAACGTCAGTGAAGCCTGAAGTATGACGACGTATAAATCCAAGCACAGTGTATGCTTTAGCAATGACGATGCTCATGTGCTCATTGAACCTCAGCTTCGAATCAATCGTAACACCCAGATCACAGATAGAGCTTACACGTTCTAGAGAATCCGATCCCATAGAATACTGGTGCAGAATAACGTTGTTGCAGCGGGTGTAAGTTATTACTTTGCACTTTTTGTTGTTTGTGCGCATGCCGTTGTCGCCACACCAGGTTAGCAAACGGTTTATATCCTCCTGAACTTCAACACAATCGGCGGGGGAAATAATCACGCGGAAAAATTTCAGATCATCGGCGAATGAAAGTTTTGACGATGAAAGCAGTTCAAACAAGTCATTCACATAAATAATAAAAATAAGAGGGCCGAGAACACTGCCCTGTGGTACTCCAGATGGTATGTTGAATGTCCTGGAACGCACTGAATTTACAATAACGAAAGCATCGCGATTAGACAGGTACGAATAGAGCCATTCAGTGATCCATGTTGGAAATCCTAGGTGGCTCATTTTTCCAATGATGAGATTGTGCGGTACTGCATCAAACGCTTTCGCAAAGTCGATATAAACCGAATCCACTTGTCGCTTTGCTTCCAGTTCACGTGATATCGCTGAAACGTAGCACATTAGGTTCGATGTTGTAGAACGGTGCTTCACAAAGCCATGTTGAGCAACGGAGATGATCGGTGCAACAGCTCTGTATAGTACTGCGTAAATTAGTTTTTCGAAAATCTTACTGAGAGTGCAAAGTATAGATACTCCACGATAATTTACGACACAGTGTGACTTCCGGACTTATGGATCGGTACTATGGACGCCGTTTTCCATGCAATTGGGAATGTTCTGTCCTGGAGCGAGCGGTTGAAAACTGCAGCGATGGGCATGGCAAGAGTAGTGGCGCAATTCTTCAAAAATAAAGGAGGTAGGCTATCTGTTCCGGGTCCTTTCGATGTGTCGAGATCTTCAAGAGCTTTCTGAACATCGTTCGTGGAAAACTGTGTGCAAGCCAAACTAATGTCATAGGCCGGTATCTGTTCAAAGGAGTTCCGACGTTGAACTGGAGAAGCTTTACTAAACACGCTTTCGAAAAATGTGGCAAAGAGATTTGCTGCTTCTGAGCTAGATTGAGAAGTAGTTCCATTGAAGTTGACAGAACCAGGAACCCCGCGACTAGCTTTCCGCTGCTTGATGTAATTCCAGAAGCAAGAAGGGTTTTGCTTGACGGTTGTCTGAATCCTGATCAAATAGCTTTCATGCGTTGCCGAAAGGAGGGCTTTATACTCCGACTCAAGCTCGCGAAGTCTAGCTCTGTCGGACTCGTGTTTCGTAATGAAATATCGGTTACGCATCTTACGAAGATTGTTGCGACGGTTACGCAGATCGGGAGTCCACCACGGCTGGTTAAAAATTGAGATCGAAGCAGGTTTTTTTCGAGGAACATGGCGGTTGATAACATCATAAAGAGATCCATAAAAAACTGATAGCATCTGGTCCACGGTACCGTCGTTCAATAATCGTTCCCAATCAATGTCCACTAAAATGGAGTTTACCAAGTCAAAATCGCATGCGGAATAGTCAAACTTAAAACATTGATTATGGTTGTCAAGTAATGTTGGCGCGTCGCTATCGTCAAGCAGTAAAACTACTGGTGCGTGGTGATTATCAATAGGCAACATAGGAGACGATGGTGCAATTAAGTCAAGATATTCCGGCAAATTGGTAAATACCAGGTCCAAAAGTTTTCCATTTATATTGACAAAACTATTAACCTGCCTCAAGCTATTTGTAAACATTGCTTCTGTGAAGTCCAGCTCAGTATCTGTAGAGACGTTAGAAGGAATGTATCCATTGATGTCTTTATCGAGATGCCATCGCAAGTTTGGAAGATTAAAGTCGCCGACAGACAAAATTATGTCATTCTCGGTCAAACGATCTGCAACAAGTTGTACCGCACTTGCATGAGCAGTATATAACTCGGTACTCGAATTGGGTGGGAGATAGATAGCAACTATATAAAGCGAACGAGAATGCAACTTTATGCAAACTGCGATTTGTTCGAGTTCATTGCAGTTAAGCATCGAAACAGAATTACATTTGAGTGAGTTTTTAACCGCAATCAGCACTCCACCACCCCGCATATGCTGACTCGTCAATGCATTACGATCGCATCGGAAGAAAACGTAATCGGACGAAATTTCGCTGCTATCAATATCTGCCCAGAGCCATGTTTCCGTGAAGATAAGCACATCATAATCGCAGCTGGACAGTACCAAACGTAGCTGAGATATTTTTGTGCGCAAGCCCCTGACATTCTGATAGTACGCAGAAAGAGTGCGATCGGGAACACATTTCTCCACGATAGGTGCATCGGATACCTGACGGTTTGATGGCATGCTAGGTGAGGCGATGTTAGATGTACCCGCTTCAGTGATAGATGGTTCAACAATTTCGATTGCCTCGTTCTCGGTGTGAAGTTCGGTTAGCGTGTGGGGGCGACTAGAAGCGATGGACATTACTGAGGGAGAAAAACTCCTAACATGTGCATACTTGCCTGCGTTGACGATTTGGAAGACCCCTTCTCCAAACTCATACACAGGGCCGGGATGGCTGCAGGTCGCTGGCAGGAGTGGCTCGACTGTGACGAGGGGATTTGGGGCTTCCATTTGGCTTGCAGGCGTGCATCCCGGTGTTGTGGCGTCTGTTGAAGGCTTGCTCGAAGAAAATGGTGCATTGAAAACGCTCGAAACGTGCGACGAGCATTGACGTGAGTTCGACCCGAAAATGGCTAGCGTTGGGTTGCTGGAAGCGACAAACGTTACTGGGAGGAAAGCGTTCTCATTGCATGCATACTTGCCTGTTAATACTGGTTGGAAGACCCCTTCTCCAAACTCATACACAGGCCCGGGATGGCTGCAGAACGCTGGCGGGAGTGACTCGACTGTGACGAGAGGATAAGGGGCTTCCGTGAGGCTTCCAGGCGTGCATCCCGGTGTTGAAATAAAAACTGGCAATGGAGCTTCCGAAATATTAAAGTTGTTGCGAACTGGACTGGACCACTTCAGCACAGGTCCATAATGGGAGTGACGGATGATGGAGTTTGAGGAAGATGCGAGGGTGTTGCTTGCAGGTTCTTCATCAGCGGGTGCCGAAATTTTGAGGATCCGTAGTCTTCAAATTCTCGAAATAGAAGTCCTTCAGGCCATGTTTCGGGATCCAGTGCTTTACGTTTGAGTGAAGGGTCAAGGCCAATTTTGAAGGAGACGAACGAAAGCGATTCAATAGTTTTGCCCTTCGGTACCAGCTTCACCACGGTTGGATCGATGTCGATATTTAGGTTGGCTTTTGTCATCGCACATACTGCTTCGACTGTGACCTCCGGACAAATCTTCGAAATGTAGAGCCAAAACCGATGATCAATTTCACTCTTGCAAATCGGAACCGATACAATATTGTCCTCAGTTTTATTTTTGGTACCCACGCAGCAACTTTCTGAAGCGCGCTCATTGGACTCGATCACACGAGGGCGTTTTATACCTCTTCGCTGATCGATAACAGGCCAACGTGTATTTGTTGCTGGCGAGGAACTGATAGTGGGCTTTGAGTGTAGCTGCTTTATTTCCGTCCGTAGATCAGCAATTGCAGATGTTAGCGCGATGATAGGAGACTTTTCATCGGCTTGGTTTGAAATCGAGCGAAAATGAGAGTTCTCGAACAGCTCGGCACAGCCATCGCACATCCAGAAAAAGATTTTTCTTGTGTGATGTGAAGTACGATTGCATTGCTCGTGTTACACCTGAGCATGCGTTCATATGGAAGAAAGCTCCACAGTAACCACGGCACACAACAACATCGATTCCAGTAATTACTTCCGAGCATTTACCGCAGGTTTTCGCCATCCTGATGCGCCTACGCGTAGTCTTTATCAATCAGGTAAAGCACACAATTGATAGCATACAAATGAGTGTTTCCGATATTGACAAGCAGATGTCGCTTCAGCGGAAAAAATTGGCGTGGGGAGTAGTAGGCTTTTGTTAAGTAGAAAACAAACAAAACACAAGCCACTCGCGAAGGTGATAAAAACAGCACACCGGAACGTTCCACAAATGGGCAAACGCACTAAAACACTTCACAGTTTGTTAACGGGACACGGGAGACCGAAAAATTGATTTTTTGTTTTCAATACACGTAAAACAGCGAATATAAATATCACAACCGAGTGGTATACAAACAAACGAACTTATAGACGAGTCCAAGATCTCTTTTGATTTATATTTTATTTTGCTGAAAATGTCTTTATTGAGTAGTTTTGGATATTTCTTACATCATACAACAAACCGCTTGTAATTAGAATTTCATTTGATTTTATATAAGCATTTTAAAATGTTTGTCCTATACTTTAACATGGGAGCTGTCAGATTTATCACCACTCGGTGTCTTCTTCCTTTTTCAACTTGGATTCTTCCATAGAGAGGAATAATCAATAAAAAATAAAAACACTGTTAAAAAGTGACTGTATCATTTGTGATTAAATAACATATATAAAAATAAATTAGCATTTTTTTAATGTTAATTTGTGATATACAATAGAACGTTTTTTAACTATTTATTTTCTAAAATAATATAATGGAGAGGAAACTAACTAAAAGAAATGATTTAATAAAGAAAATAGGTTTATTTTAAAATTTACATCTGAATTTTTTTTTCTAAAGAACATTTAATTTCACGACCAATTATACGATAAACTTTTTCAAAGTTCTATGTACAAAAGTAAATGTTAATGTCGGTAAAACTTTACTTCTAGTTTTATATTTTATTTCGATAGATTTATGTAAAAATCTTTATTGATCGATATTAAAATTTAAGACATGTTCTTTATAGATCTAACGATGAAAATCTATAAAGATGCCATACTATATTTCATAACATTTCGATATACCACATGAACTTTAGTTTTCTTTACAGATTTACATCTAAATATATTTAAATTTTGATAACATCGTATTTTTTAATTTCTACAACGAAAAATAAATGTGGGCATCTATGTACATTTATAATCCCCTAGTTATCAATTTTCACCGCTGGGTAACAAGAGTTCGATGTTTGCTAGTTTCAGTACGAAATAAAACTCGGCGATGGATTCAATTTTGAATCCTGAAATAGTTGAGGAGATGTTGGAGGAGGCTCCGAATAATCAACTGGTAGTAGTGACTCTTCATCGCTAAAAGAATGATTATTTTCTGCAGGTAAAAAAAA
Source organism: Aedes japonicus (assembly GCA_034211315.2). Lineage (NCBI taxonomy): Eukaryota > Metazoa > Arthropoda > Insecta > Diptera > Culicidae > Aedes > Aedes japonicus. The sequence goes on along the minus strand of JASCZW010009345.1, from coordinate 12,574 downwards.
GAGGGACAGTTTGATGGCCGTAATGAAGCAAACGTTTGCCATTGTAGTTCTTTATGTTTGCGTCGATACACTCTCGGTCGTTTTTTAAGAACTCTTGGTAGGATTCTAGGCATTTTAAACTGTATGAGGAAGTTTATATTTCTTGTACTTTATACTCCAGGTGACAGGTGCTCTGAGAAAATACAAAAACTTTCATACGTCATATCTAGTGTGATTCCCAGTCATTGGAGATCTCATCAACAGCAGCCGTGGTTCCGAGGATCAGCAACCAACAATAAAATTAGTATACTGCAGATGGTATGGGATCGAAACTAGAAGCAATTAAGTTAAACAAAAATATTAACACCACTGTCATTGACAAAACTGTATGATTACCGTCATCTAACAAATATACTTCAGTGAAATTTAATTGATTCCAACTAATTTAATTTAATTTATTCCAACAGTTCAATTTAATAATAATATTTATATTTTCAATCTTCAAAGACAAAAACTGAAAATATATTCACGTGAAGATTGATATCGATATTTTGATAAAGATCTTTACCAATGATTCACGTTTAGACTTAAAGTGTCTTTAAATTTCTACATGAAATGGTAACGATCGCTATCGTTTTTTTTTATGAATGTCTTTAAAGACCGGTATATAGAAAATTAAAGAAATTTGAAGAAATTGTTGACCGGGTTGCTACACAAAATAATGTGAAAACTTTTTTTACGTGCCATCGTTTTTGAGTTATAGTTTGAAATTGCACAATGAATCAACTGAATGGGACTGGGAGTAACCGGCCACGTTTCAGCGACTCAATTTATTTAATAATCATTAACGCCGCTGGCCACATCCTTGCAATCAGGTGGGAATATGGAAGGAAAGTTATGCCTTGTTCAGACTACAGAGTTATAACATGTTATAAGTCTATCTTGATGACGAATTTCTTGTTGAAATTAATTGACAACCGTTATAACATGTTATAACTCTATACACAAAGGTTTTTTTTGCACAGGGGATACGTTCCACTTTTAGTATGAAACCGTGTAAAAAGAGACTAAATAGAGTTAATAAATTGACATGCTTAAAATTTTTATATTGCTTCGATTTATTTTGTATTCGTTACTTTTCCATGCAATGGTCAAAATACAGTTTTTAAAATTTTGAGTATTTACACCAAAAATTATGATTTTTTTGAAAAACTGCCATATGATTACTTTTTGCCCAAAACGTAAAATGTGATTCGAACTAGGTCGATAATTTGTTCCGTTCTGGAGTTATCGCCGAAAACAAACCGTGTAAAAAAAACTGTGCACAAAAACCTTAGTGTATTTGAACAAGGCATTCGTGTAACCTTTGCTGTTTAGTGTTTAGAGACCGTGCATCCCCACAAAAGTCACAGGAAGGAGGTTTTTCTACGTTAAAAGGGTGCTCGATGGATCAGGATTCTCCTTGATTAGTGTTGTGATCATATAATTCATACACACCGTGGCTAATATATTCTCATACCACTGTCGTGCAACTACTCAACATGCTTCACGTATGTGTAAAGGGCTATACGGTCAAAATTTGGTCAATATCAACTTGACGTATTTCTTTCAATTTTGCATTTAAAAAACCTGAACACCCCTCATTTTGAAGGTGTGTGTGTGTAGAATGTTGCTCCTATTTTGATTTTGGAATTCACTCTTCAGTTGTCAAAATGCCATCTAAGCAAGAAGAGCAGCGTATCAAAATTTTGCTCGCGCATCGCGAAAATCCGAGCTACTCGCACGCAAAGTTGGCAAAATCGCTAAAAGTTGCCAAATCAACCGTTACAAATGTAATTAAAGTGTTTGGGGAACGTTTGTCGACAGCCAGGAAGTCTGGATCGGGGGGAAATCGAAAACCGGAAGCCGCTGAGACGACAAAGAGAGTTGCCGGTAGTTTCAAGCGAAACCCTAACCTATCTCTCCGAGATGCCGCAAATAAGCTGGGTGTATCGTCTACAACCGTGCATCGAGCCAAAAAACAAGCCGGACTATCGACTTACAAGAAGGTAGTGACTCCAAATCGCGATGATAAACAAAATACAACGGCCAAAGCGCGATCCCGTAAGCTGTACACGACGATGCTGACGAAGTTTGACTGCGTGGTAATGGACGACGAAACCTACGTCAAAGCCGACTACAAGCAGCTTCCGGGACAGGAGTTTTATGCGGCAAAAGGAAGGGGAAAGGTAGCAGATATTTTCAAGCACATGAAACTGTCAAAGTTCGCTAAGAAATATCTGGTTTGGCAAGCCATCTGTACCTGTGGCTTGAAAAGCAGCATTTTCATAGCTTCCGGGACTGTCAACCAAGAAATTTACGTGAAAGAGTGTTTGAATAAACGTCTGCTGCCTTTCCTGAAGAAACACGGTTGTTCCGTACTGTTTTGGCCGGATTTGGCATCTTGCCATTACGGTAAAAAGGCCATGGAGTGGTACGCCGCCAACAACGTGCAGGTGGTTCCCAAGGACAAGAACCCTCCCAACACGCCAGAGCTCCGCCCAATTGAGAAATACTGGGCTATTGTCAAGCGGAACCTAAAGAAGACCAAAAAAACTGCTAAGGACGAGCAGCAGTTCAAGGCAAACTGGCTTTCTGCGGCGAAGAAGGTGGACAAGGTGGCTGTACAAAATCTGATGGCAGGGGTCAAGCGTAAGGCCCGGCAATTCGGATTTGGAAAAGCGGAAGCCTAATTGAATATTTTTCATGAATTTTATACTAATTGAACTTGAAAAAGAAATTTAATTTGATTTTTTAAATAAACGATTTCACCGATTTACACGCGTTTTCCCTTGACCAAATTTTGACCGTATCACCCTTTAGGTGTAGTTTTGCACTATGTTTATACAAACGCTTTTAGGTTATGTCCGATTGTTTTCATTCGGTGTTTATCTTTTACCAGCTCCATGAAGAAGTTTCGTGGTGTGGTGATAAAAAAGTCCGGACGCTATTTTCAGAAATTTGAAAAACCTCGTAGTAAAGCGGGATTTTGTGTACCGAACCATCCGAAGGTACCGTGACACCTGCTCGTTGGATGAATGGAAGAGATCCGATCGTACTCGTACGGTGCAGACTGCACGAGTTGTTAAAGTGGTCAGGGAACGGATTAGACGAAAATCACACACTGAAAATTTATTTTCGTAAATTAGCTTTCACTTGTTTCGTAAACATGGATTTTGTACATAGAACCAATGTCTCGTAAATTGTATGAAACATTCATATTGCTTGTCATCTAACAAAATGCTATCATTACACCTTTTTTGTACAACGCACAAAATGCATTTCGTGAAGACCAGCCAATCGCTGCTTCTCTGCGGTCGTACTCATAAATGTTTGTTCCCTACTGGGATGATGGGAAGCATTAATTTATCACAAAATAGAAATGAAAGGCTGTTGAGAGTTAGAACCTCATGCACAATAATCAAGTTACTTCTCACGAGTCAACATGGCCTAGTGAGATTAACCACGGACTCAATAACAGCTCTCCTTGGAAATGCAGGATCGAATCCCATGCCACGAATAACTTCTCGTGGATGCGCCTTTTTTAATTATATGTTGAGCCGTAGATCTGTCAGTCGTTCATGCAACCACCAGAGAGACAATTCTTTTTTATTGGTTACAAATAACTCGTAGCTCTTTGTATTGTTTTCGTAGAATGAACAAATCAGCGCCAACATTTGATTAGGGTGAATCTGCTTTTGTAAACAAACACTTTGTCTGTTAATTTATCGGAAGTTAAATATAATTACTTCACATTGAATATATCAGCGTATAGAGATAAAGCTCCTCTTCATTAAAGAGTGCTTAATTTGTATGTGTCACCTTTTGTTCAAGAGAAAATGTCTACGAAAGCCATTGTTTACGAAAGCAGATTCGCCCTAATCTAATGTTGGCGCTGAAATGTTCTTTCTTTGTTATCAAAGGCTTCGTGCTTGTGACAGTTGCGCGTGTTGCATTAAATACGAAGGTAGCTTCTTAAAATCAGTCTACAAATCAGTTTCATTGCAGAAAACAACGAAGACATTTGTTAGTCCTACCTTCGATTTCGTAATATAAACGAAAATTAATTTTCAGTGCAGCCCTCTGTACATAAAATGGGCGCAGATCTGAATGCACAATATACTGCAACATGACCTCGGATTCCTAGCTTTCAAGAAACGTAAGGGTCACGGAGTTTCGGAACGTTCCAAGCAGAAACGACTCGAAGAGCAAGTCTGCATTTGTCGCTGCACGGTGGGGAAGAATTTGTCGTTTCCGACGGAAAGTTATTCGTCTTGCAACAATCCCACAATGTCCAGAACGACAGATCCTGATAGAACAAGGTCTCTCTTCGAGAACTGTTTCAGAAAGTAATAGGAATATTCCACAGTTCCAAAGTGCTGCGTCAGTGATGGTTTGGGGAGCAATTTGCAAGCGAGGCAAATTACCACTGGTTTTCATCGAAAAAGGCGGTAAAGTGAATGCTGTATATTATAAAACGGAAGTTTTGGAGAAAGTTGTCAGCTCATATGTACAAGAGCTGTTTGGAGATGTTCACTATGTGTTTGTTCTCGTTCAGAGCTGGTGCCGAGAAAATTTGACCGACTTTTTGGACAAGAATGAATGGCCTCCCAGTTCACCAAATACGAATCCCTTGGATTATTTCGTATGGTCATACATGCTGGTGAAGGTAAATGACCACAGGGTGTCTAATATGAACCAATTCAAAACCGTAATCAAACGAATTTTGGACGAAATGCCGATGGAAGTGCCGCCTGTGACGGTTTCGAAAAACATCTGGTCAAAGGTTAAAGAAGGTTAAAGGCGATGTTATTCCAAAACATATGCTGTAGTTGATCAGTATTATATTGCAATATAATGGGTAAAGTTATCAATAAAATATGGATTATCGATTTGAAATAAATAGAGTTTTATATTGTATGAGAATATATTGGACATGGTGTATTACTATGAACACCCAAGTAACCACAAGCATTATATTGTTGCACTTATTCAACCCAAAATCAACATCGGTAATGCGGGATCGCATCAATTCAACAGTTGTCAAGTAATGAAGCGTTAGATTAGCTTAATAATGTAGTGAGGCATTACCAATGCAATAATGCTACTTTAGCAATGTCTTATGGCATTACAAAAGATTTAGCATTAGTTCGATCTTAGTGGGGCCCTTTTCAGCTTTAATCCAACTTCAATGATGCACTAGTTGTAATACATACGCCCTATATATGCACGCTATTACAGCCTCGTGGTTACTTGGGCAGGTTCTCCATTGCTTAAGAAAAAAATGATCGCCCTGATGTTACCGTGATTATGTCGATTAAAGACTGGACTCGGAAAAAATGAGACACACAAAAATGATCACCAAAAATTCATTTTAAATCGGATACTTCTCAAATTTTCAAAGATTAAATAACTATATATTAGCTATGTTTTGGCTCAATTTTTTTATTGAACTTCCTCTCCCAAGCTAAATGCTCGCACATTTCTCTTAACGCTGCTCATGAGATCTTGGGCGAGGCTTAGTCTATCTTCCTTACACAATTTCTCCCAGTTTTTCTTCAAAGCTTCATCGGTTTTAAATGTTTTTCCGCTTTTCTTCAACTTCTTCATTATAGCACTCAGATAAACATAACACTCTAAACTAGTATTACCCAAAATTTAATTAATTTTTACCCACGCAATAAAAAGTTGCACCCAAAACCTGACCCAAAACAAAGTGTCGCATTTTTTCCGAGTCCAATCTTTATCACAGAATTCATAAAATATTTGATACATAGGCCGCATTTACGGGCTAATAGGACACAACATACTGTAACCCTACACTCAATGGTTTTCAATGTCTTACACCCCGTTCACACTACAGCTTATATTACGTGACATAGACCATCTTGATATCAGCATCTATACATCTAGTTTTCACTGGAAATACTCAACTATTTTTTCTCGATTTTTAAACAAGAAAAAACTAATAATTTTTATTTTTACAAACCGACTTGCAGTTTTACAAAGTGACATTTATGAAAAGTGACAGCACTTAATTTTCAGCTACAGGGGCTTCCATTATGACATATATGAAATTAATGGTTGGGTCGTTTGTTTAGGTAGTCTGTTTTTTGTAGCGTGTTTCATGGTGAAATGGGGTGGTGTTGTCTTGCAATCATTAATTTTCATAATACTTTGAAATTGTTTTTTCGATAGTTTCGCTTGTCAAAATTAAAAAACAAATTAAATACCGGTATATTATTATATGTATTATCGAACCATGTTATAATTCACATACCCCTAAAATACCCTATTTATACGACAGCGAATCAAGCACGACTATACCTTTCTCCAAATCAGACTTTCATATAAAATGGGATATTTCTTTTGACTTCTGGCTTTTATTTGATCCACCTCTAAGTAATTATGTATAGAGTAATGAAAGAGTAAACTCAATAATTTTTTCTCACAATTTTAGATACAATGTTTTATGGAAACACATTTGAACAATCATTCATTCCATCCATACGAGTAATTCAAAACGAACTAGAACTATCAAGAATTTCATGCTTTTCCAGTAATGTTTTTTCAACGATTGGTAAAAACGCAGCAGATGCATCGTAGATTACGTACTAGGTGGGGTCAAAAGTATCCTCCTTGAGAATGAGAAAAGTAATTTAAAATGTGTTTTTTTTTTATTCAATGTAGTCCCCGTTTAGCTCAATACACTTATTCCAGCGATTTTACAACTTCTTAATCCCGTCCGAAAAGTAGTTTTCCGGAACGTCTGCAAAATACTCCTCCTACTTTTTTTTATTGATGAGCTAAAGGGTGTCCACGATGAAATTGCCACACACAAAATTGATTCGCAAAATTCGAGTTTTCATCCGATTGCCATCAAATTTTCAGGGATTGAGAAATAACTATTGAACTTGATTTTACCATTTTACTCGTATTTTATTTACAGTCCATACGCAAATGCCCGCACCTTGGCCTTAACCCCGGCTATAAGATTCTGCACAACCTGTGAATCAACCGTTTTTTGCATGTAAACCCATACTTTCTTCAGTTCCTCGACTGTCTTCACTACCTTAGGTCGTTTAAGAAGGTGCTGCTTCATAATCGCCCAGTACTTCTCGATGGGGTGGAGCTCCGGAGTGTTGGGAGGGTTGAACATTTTCGGCTCGAAATTGACCTTATTGTCCGCATACCACTTCAGCACGTCCTTGGAGTAGTGGCACGAGGCCAAATCCGGCATGAAGGTTGTTGGGACGTTGTGGGCCTTCAGGAGAGGAAGCAGCCGCTTCTGGAGGCACTCTTTTTTGTACACCTGTCCGTTCATCGTGTCCTGGGTCACGAAAGGTGCACTTCGCTTCCCGCACGTGCAGATGGCTTGCCAAACCAGGAATTTCTTCGCAAATTTGGACATCTTCTGAGTGCGGACATGCTCCGGAACGCTGAACTTATCCTTGGCCGTGAAAAACAGGTTGCCGGGGATCTGTTTGAAGTCGGCCTTCACATATGTTTCGTCGTCCATGATGCAGCATTCAACTTTCGTCAGCATGTTGAGGTACAGCTTCCTGGCACGGGTTTTGGCGGACTTGTTCTGCTTCTCGTCGCGATTAGGGGCCTTTTGTACCTTGAACGTTCGAAGCCCAGCCTTAGTTTTGGCCTTCTGGACAAAACTTCGGCTAGGTGCAGCTTTAGCTACATCCCGAACGGAGGCGTTCGGATTTCGGTTGAAGGCCCCAACAACGCGGTTGTGATTTTTGGTGTTGTACGGAATACTTTTTCCTTCACTTCTGGGCTTCCGATCGGTGGTCAACCGTTCCTCGAACCGCTTAATCACTCGCGACACCGTGGAATTCGCGATTCCCAACGTTTTAGCGATGGAACGATGCGAGAGATCCTTGTTCTCGTGATGAATGCGCAAGATTTTATATCACGCACGAGCTGTTCTTTCGACTCCATTTCCGCGAGTTTTGATCACAGCCCAAGTAACCACAAGCATTATAATATTGCACTTATTCAACCTAAAATCAACATCGGTAATGCGGGATCGCATCAATTCAACAGTTGTCAAGTAATAAAGCGTTATATGGGCTTGGAAAAGTAGTGATGCATTACCAATGCAATAATGCTACTTTAGCGAAGTCTTATGGCATTACAAAAGATATAGCATTAGTTTGATCTTAGTGGGGCCCTTTTCAGCTTTAATCAACTTCAATGATGCACTAGACGTAATACACATACCCTATATATGCATGCTATTACAGCCTCGTGGTTACTTGGGAGGACTTTAAACCTTGCAGGATGTAAATAATGCACTATGAACTAAATCCACCCAAATTTTCATTAAATTCTACCCAACGGTTAAAAAGTTAGAGCAATTTCATAGTGTGGCAATTTCATCGTGGACACCCTTTATCTTTTGAAGTTTGGGAACAGATAATAGTGCGAAGGCGCCAAATCAGGTGAATACAGTGGATGCGGAAGTAATTGGATCCGTAAGTTCTCGATTTAAGCCGTGGTTGTGATGCTCTTGTGCGACGACGCATTGTCTTTCAAAAACAAAATTGTTTTTCTCTTCATGTGAGGCCGTTTTGCAGCGATTTCGGCCTTCAATCGCTATAGTTATGCACAGTCCTTCTGAGTCTTTTGATAAACGAATTTATATTAAATTTTGCGTTAAAAACGGCTTCAATGGTGCGACGACATTGCAAATGCTAGAAAATGGTTTCGGCAACGATACTCTGAAGTAAACAGTAGCTTATCAGTAGTACGAACGTTTCAGAAGTGACCGTGAGTCCGTGAGCGATGATGAGGGAAGTGGTAGGCCATCGACATCGAAAATTGACGAAAACATCTTCAAATCAAAAAATGGATAACCGTAGACCGCGAACATTGACCATTAAAGAGATGACAGAGGAGTTGGAAATGGCTTTTGGATCCATTCAAGACATACTGGAGACAAGACGTGGATTTATGAGTGAATGGCGTGCACTGAATGAGCCGAGACCGAGAAAGCTATGTCGATTTCAGTCGAAAAGAAGGCAATGCTCACAGTTTTCATTGATTACAAGGGTGTTGTGTATCATGAATTCATTCCACAACCGTTAGCAAGGAGTATTATTTGGGTGTTATACGTTTGCGTGAAGAAATTCGCCAAAAAAATCTGATTTGTGGGCAAATCTGGATCTTGAACCACGATAACACACCGTCACACTATGCCATCGTTATCCGTGAACATTTGCCTAAAAACTAAACGAATACTATTGCAACCACCAAATTCACCTGATTTGGCTCTCTGTTACTTTTTCCTTTTGGGTCGACTGAAGAAACCACTCCACAGAACGCTTTTATACCACCGATAAATCGACATGAAACTCAATCTTCACTATTGATCAAGAATCCATAACCTCATCCATCATCTGTCAAAACCTACAAACATTTTATTTAGTCAAATAAACGTGTCCAGAATTGCTCAGACATGAACCTTCTAAACCTGCTGTTAAGCGTGTTGGTGGCTTCAATAAACGTTCTCAGCGAACACGAAGATAGATGTCATTAATATTATTCGAACAGAAATATTAAGACATTTTCTGTTGCCATGCATGTCGGTTTGTCGGTGTTTCCTGTTCGCACTACAATCTTTATTTCGTGATAAAGAGTATCTTGATATCAAATGCCATGCACATTATTTCCAGTGGAAACTAGATGTTAAAATGCTGATATCAAGTTACACACTGGCCAGACTGAGCAGTTCTAACATGTTATAAGCCTACCTTGATGACGAATTTCTTGTTGAAATTATTTGACAACCGTTATAACATGTTATAACTGCTCAGTCGGGCCAATGTTTTACTCTATATCACGTAACATAGGTTGTAGCAACAATCAATATGCAACTAGCGATTTGAAATTGGTTCACTGTTGTAGAACCCCTTGGTCTGAATTACATCTTGAAGCCAGCACCTTGTTATACATATTTGCGCCTTTGTTTTGATTTGCTGTGTTATTTTGACAGAATATTTGAGGGTGTGTTCATGTGAGTTCATTATTAGGGGCGCATTATTAAGCTTGGGACCGAGCTTGGGACTGGATGTTCTAGTACTGGAACCAAGAAAAGAATCGTTTTTGTATGGGACCCACTGGTCTTAGAGTTAGTCCATGGTTGTAGTGCAAACGGAGTATTATGCCTCGGTACAGACATACAACGTACAGCGTTGTACTCCTTTAGTCTAGTACGTGTTTTTCGGTACTGGATTAAAGTATTTGACAGCTCGTACAACGGTCCGCGTTGTATGTCTGTCATAAGTATTAAGCAGCCGAGTTGAGATAATGGAAAAATCAAAGATGGCTCTGATGGCCATACCGCAAACCGAATTTAAAAAATGTTTCGAGGATTTGATGAAGTGCTGGCATAAGTGCGTTGCAGTAGATGGGGAGTACTTTGAAGGGGAAAATATAGAATTTGATATATAATCTTGTATTTTGAATTTCCTGAATAAATTTCTAGAACTTTTTGATCGAGGTTATATGTTATTGTGTTTTTGTTTAAAATTAACTGTGTTATATTTTAATGCTGCTAAGCTCTAGCATGCAGCTGACAAGCAAAGTCCTGAAGTAATGTTTGCCATTTCTACCGAAGTAATATTGACAACGTCTCCAATATGGGTAAAATGTCAGTTTTACTTACGGAATAATCGAACCGAATTTTATTCCGCAAGGAAAAGTGACAGTCTCATTTAGATTACATGGACAGGCGTTACTACGTGACGAAGTTTGCCTTCCTTTTTAGCTGCATACAAGGTAAGTAATTCCGACAGTAAAAGCATTTCTTGACCATTACTTGTCCTATTCTAATGCATATTACTTGAGAGCTCCATACTAGCCTTTATGGAGTAGAGTTTTCTCCAGGTTTTTGATAATTTCGATATTCGTAGTTGCTTTTGCTACCATGCTTGTACCGACAGAGAACAGGCATCCAAGTCAAATTCAAAACTGTGTAGAGAAATTTAACAGCCGTTTCGCCAATCGTAATGAACTGGCAATGGCGTGGCGGCGCTGGCATCGCCACCCATTGACCAGCTTGAAATCTTGTTCATCAACTAAATTTTTTTGGCAGTTCCAGTTCTTTCAACGCACGGTCAGCGAGATCTTACCCATGTTCGACAATTAAAAATCGCCAGTGGCCATAGCCCGAGATGGCAATAGTGTTTTAACGTATTTTAATTTGAATCCTTACACAAGTTTTTTTGAGAAATATATTCTAGTTTGGATGTCTGTTCTCTGTGCTTGTACTGACTGGTAAATTTTTTTTTGTTTGGAATAGGACTCTCGAGGACATTCTTGAACCATACTTTTCGCGGTTAAGTTGTTAGGCACAACCTGAACTGTACTATAATAATATTAGTTGCATAGTTCAAGTAAAACTGTGGTCTCAAGGTATGTAAATGCCATAAAGTTACGTTATATCATATAACTTCCAATGGAATGCAATATCCTGGGTTACAACTGGCCCCAAATGTTCCACATTTATTTGGGACTTCATATAGTAGCTAAAAAGCTATTCTCGCTTCATCGTTAAGTTTACGGTTTTCATAGATACAGTGAGCCACCTGAAGACCTAAGCTTAACCCACAAATCTGTGCCAGCTGTATGTGTTGATAATGGAAGAATCCAAGTCAAGCCAAAGTGAGGTGCAACGTAGTAGTATCTAAAACTAAGATTGGTAATAAATTTGTGGCTATTTTTCAAACTGTATCGAACTGGTCAGTATCGTCATTATCGACGATTTTCTTCTCTTTTTATCACCAATTACTTTGCATGGACAGCTTAGACAGTTCAATCTTACTTTTGGGTTACCTGGGTTCCTTCAAGGCGTTTATCCGTTCGAGATGATTTCCTACCTACATCTCTCCATAGCGACTTCATATTGACGCTACATTATTCCGTAAATTTTAATAGTTTCAAAGTCAATGCTGACGCAGATTCAATCTCTGACAATGATTACTAATATCATCAATGTGATCTACGTTATGCCTTGTTCAGACTACAGAGTTATAACATGTTATAACGGTTGTCAAATAATTTCAACAAGAAATTCGTCATCAAGATTGGCTTATAACATGTTATTACTCTGTAGTCTGAACAAAGCATTACGATGGGCTTCTTATATCCCAATCGCACTACAACACAATCGAAACACAACAGTGCTGGCTAGCATACTCTACAAATAGTAGAATGAATAACGTAAAGGTGATTGATTTATGAATGAAAGAGAGGCGAGCCCGAGAGAATCTTCAATTGTAGATTCGCCCTAATGAAAAAAACCCCTAGGAAATCATCTAGATTTTGGTGGTGCTGATATCAAGATACTCTAGATCATCTATATCAAGATACTCTATGGTTGAGAAACAGATATCTCGCTCTATATCACAATATAGGTTGTTTACATATACTACAAGTACGGAAGAGGTGTTGGACGTGACCCTGTGTGATTGTTAATTTTTTGCTGTTTCTAATGCACCAAAACGTTAAAAGAAACATGTACATAACTACGGCTGAACTG
>JASCZW010009344.1:0-43216 GCA_034211315.2 Aedes japonicus | reverse complement strand
GTGAAAAGCTATTGATGCCAACAATAAAAATTCGCAAGTATTCCCAGTGATCAGGAAATCCTAAATCAATTCAAATCACAGAATCACGTACAAGGGCATTATCAAAAGACAAGAGCCTACAATAGCGCTACAGAGCCAATGCAGTTCCAACTCTAACAGCTTAGTTTTGGGCTGACCAAAGATATCTCCAATCAGGGAAGAAGAAAATTTCCAAATTTTTAGTTTCAACCACGACAGAAGTGACAAGGACGAAAAAATCTGGTCACGTCTTCCTTCGCTAAGCCGTTGGTCCCGGCTCATATTCAGGGTCCAGGTGGTGGAATCGTCTTCCTGGTATCGGTGATTGTCACCAATAGGCCAATGGAAAAAAAGAAGTGACAAGGAATTCCACGACAATCAGTCTGATACCTCACTGCTATTTCATGTATAGTATCTTCTCAAGCAACAAAGGCCAATTTTAGTTTTTAAACCATAAAGAAGTCCTTTATTTCTGTAACGTTTGCATTAACCAAATGGACAGTTGTTGTTTAGTGGAATACCTGTAACTACACCCAAAAGTTGAAACGATTGGCAGAATTGCAGATTTTGCAATCATATCTTGAGAAATCCGCATGATTCAGAAAAGGCAATTTTGCCCATCATGATCCACAAATCGTTTTACGGTATAAACAAAGCCATGCAAGTGTGTGCAAGCGGTTGACAGCACACAGATTCCTCGGAACAAACTTTTTACCCTATGTTTAGTACCTCGATAGTCTAAGCAACCGTTTGGTCTTTGTTCAACCGCCAACAACTTTTCCATATGGGTTAGACAAACCATAATGAGAGCGGCAAGGAGCTCCAAAGGATGCTGAAGACGAAGACCGAGGGAAAAGTGGCTACATCGCTGCGTGCACTTGGCCGGGAGGTCGGTTCAATCGGCCAAACAGTGAAAAAGTACCTGACGAACATGATCATACATGTAAGGAAGCGGAAGTCGCGTCCACTGGTTTCGGATCTGCAGGCAATGACGCAGCGTCAGCGGATGAATATGATGGTCAACACGATTTTCCCGGCGAATCGCGACGTGGCGGTGGTGATGAACGACGAGACCTATCACACCCTGGATGGCAACGATTGGCAGTGTACTTCGTATTTTACTTCCCCTACGAAGGAAGTGAGCACCGAAGTGTTCATTTCCCACACCAAGTTCCCCAGGAAAGTGCTGCTGTGGCTGACAATCAGCGAGAAGGGGATTTCAAAGCCACTCTTCTTTCGCTCCGGACTGGCCGTGAACGGGAGTATAAAATGCCTGCCGGAAGTGGCGTCGTTCATCAACAAATACCATGAGGACGAAGGCGCGCTGTTCTGGCCGGGTCTGTAGTCGGTCCACTATTCGAAGCGATCGTTGGAGGAGATGGAGCGGCTGATAAATAAAACGAAGAAAGAACTCAAGAACATGTCTACACGTATGTTTTCGTCCGCAATGGCGAATGTTCCGGTTAACTGCCGGAATGCCGCTTGCAAGGGCGTAGATTTTGAGATAATTTCCTTCCATGGGAAAGTTATCAAACGCAATTATCTGTCTTAGCTTCTTTTTATCACCATCCGAAAAAAAAGTCCATTTTTTTAATGCAAACGTTTTACCGCGCTCGAGGCTCCAATTTTTGTAGACTACTTTGTTGCTTTATTTTTGAAACTACTACAGCATGAATCAAATTTTCATCATCATCACTTTGGCGAACAAAATAGTTTATAGTGTTGGTGAAAAGTGAAAAAAAAGTATGAAAAAATAAAATGTCTCAAAATTCTCAAAAGTCGAGTTTTTATCCAATTATCACCAAATTTTCCGGGAGTAAAATGCAGCAATTAAAGATAGTTTCGGCATCATTCATTTAACATATTCCGCCTTTATATCCGAATGCGTGATCCTTGGCCTTAACCCCAGCCATAAAGTTCTGCACGACCTCAGAATCGAGAGTTTTTTGCATAGTAACCCATCTTTTTTCAATCCCTTTACATTTTCACCACTATTGGTAGTTTTAGAAAGTGCTCATTGTCCTCGTTCGTATAGTGGTCAGTATCCCTGCCTGTCACGCGGGAGACCGGGGTTCAATTCCCTGTTGGGGAGCCATTCGATTGCATACGCATACGCAGCAGTACCGGTCTTCATTCGCATAATACCTCGGTCGTCGATCCACGGAAGCAACTTATACAGCGAACTGAATTTAGAAAGAAGTTTGGTAGATTTGTCGTACTTCGAAACCGCTTGAAGTATGCGTATCTCTTCCGGGTATCCTTTCTGTTGTGCGAAGCGTATCAGCCGTGCTTCGGTGGCGCGAAGTTCACCGTTAATCAGAGTTGGAGATGAAGCATTGTTGCGCCTCCAAATGGAAACGTTTTGGCCACAGATACCAATTTCAGGAGGAGCATTATGGAATAGCAAACTTGCCAAAAACTCGGTGTTTGTCGACTTATTGCTGATGGGAGACGACGGCCTTTTTTCGGCAGTTTCCCATAAGAAAACTGAGCCGCGAAACAACCTGCTCCTCATGGAAAGATCGGATAGTCTTTTCCATTTGGTGGCATCATCGACCACGTTGAGTTTGCTTGGTACGCACCGCCAATCACCGGGCTCAGCGAGCTCAAGGATCTCCGTGATGCGGAATCCTACAAATTGACTGTAGCGTCGATGGTCAGAGTTGATCCAGCAAAGAACGTCCCTAAAGCTAGTATTCATTTGATTTTTCGTAGATCTGGCCAGCTCTCGCGCCTTCTTCATGATGTTCCTCATGAGGTTTTACACAACCGTTCCGTCGATGGTTTTGCTTACGTTTACCCATTTTTTGAATTTGATGATGTCATCTGCTCCTTTAGCCTTCTTCCGCAGCTTTCCTATCATCAAAGCCCAAAATTTCTCAATGGGCCATATTTCGGAAAATTTGGGAGATTCATCACCTTTTCCATAAATTGGACATTGTTCTCTTCATACCAGTCCAAGGTGGCACGCGCATTGTGGTAAGATGCCAAATCAGATCAAAACAGTGTCGAATCTTTGTGTTCTCGGATTAATGGCAGAATTCGTTTCGCCTGAATTTGGTAGCGTTTCGGACATTTTTGTTTCCGGTACGTCTTCAGAGAATTTCGCTCCTGGGCTCCTTGGGCAGCATTCTAATCGTCGTTCCACACTTTTTTGCGCAATCTCTGATGTATACCTCCTTTTTGCCTTCATAAACTTTACAAATTTGTTTGTCCAAATTTGAGTTTGACGCACCTGTTTTTCGACCACGGCCGGGTAAGTCCTTGAATGTGTTATGCATAACAAACAGGTTGATCGCATTTTGGACCGCATAGACACTAACACCTTCTTCTTTTGCTAATTTTCTTAGCGACAATCTCTTTTCAGTGCAGTACATGGTCACAATCGATTTTTGCTTTTCTTCCGTAAGACCTCGCGTTGTTCAGCTTGAAGTAAAACTTAAACTTTTAATGAAGGTTTTAGTTTGTTTACAAGGCAAGCAACACATTGACACTAAACAGCTGTCCAAATAAGTCATAGTCTTTTTCATACAGAACCTCAAAACTCATAATTAACGATGCAGTCTTTAGGCTACACACTACCAAAATCTCGTGTAAATTTCTGTCCCTGAGACCGACACATGCAAGCGTCCTTTAGCGCATAAGAATGTGTTGAAAGAGATGAGAAAATAAATTCAACCGAACACATCTTTTGTCGAATTGCGTATGTTTCAGTTTCAGGAGACATAATTTTACACGAAATCTTTCTTCACGTTCCCCGACTATTACATTCCCCGACTTTACGTTCCCGGACTATTTACAAACATGGATAAGGTCTCGTGTAAAATTCATAAGTGTGTAGGTAATGAGCAATGCGTTCAAGCGGGTCAAATATGCTCATTAGAACGCACAGTACTTCCCGCTTGCTGGGACGTTGGCCACCCTTGGGAAGTTTTCCATCATACACACTTAGAAATTATGAATTTTACACGAGACGTTATTCATGTTTGTAAAAAGTCCGGGAACGTAAAGAATGATTTCGTGTAAAATAGTGTCTCCTGAAACTCACACATACGCTATTGGACCACATTTTTCGTCGTTTGATTGAATTTATTTTCTCATCTTTTTCAACTCATTCTTATGTGTGCTAGAGGACGCTTGCATGAGTCGGTCTTAGGGAACCGAAATTTAAATGTCATTTTCGTAGTGTGTAGTACACCCAGCCAATCTTGAAGGTGAAAGCATCAACAATTGTACACTAAAGTTTTTTTTTGCACGGTTTTTTTTTACAGGGGTTGTTTTCGGCAATAACTCCAGAACGGAACAACTTATCAACCTAATTCAAATCACATTTTACGTTTTGGGCCAAAAAGTAGTCATATGGCAGTTTTTCAAAAAATTCACAATTTTTGGTGTAAATACTCAAAATTTTAAACCATATTTTGACCATGGCATGGCAAGGTAACGTATACAAAAAAAATCGAAGCAATATAAAATGTTAAAGCATGTGAATTTATCAACTCAATTTAGTCTTTTTTTTTACACGGTTCCATACTAAAAGTGGAACGTATCCCCCGTGCAAAAAAAAACCTTTGTGTATTCCACAACATCGATTTGTCAAAATGTTTCGTTGACCATGTTCCTTATACTTCACGATCAAGGCAGCATAGGACATGAATTATCTCGATTGCAAGTAATTGTCAGACACAATGTCGTGAAAAATCAATTCATCCGCACTCAAATAAACGGTAAATGAAGACAACAGTAAGAGGCTTTTCATAAACACCTTAGACTTTTCTGGAGGGAGGGAGGGGGCGGCTGACCAAGGTCTACACTCCATACAAAATTTCAAACAAATGTATGGATAAAAGTGTACGAAGGGGGGGGGGGGGTTCTGAGATTTTCAAACGAGTATACGTGGTTTATGAATTAGCCCTAACGGACAGATCAACTGACTTCGTTCTTGAATTTTGAAATGACAGTTCTCTTGACAAGAGCAACCGCTGAGTGTCGAAGTCATTATTTGGTTTTGTTCATTCGTCGATCGATGTTCATTATCGCCTATGCTGGAGTCAATATCAATATTCAATGTCATATAGATGGAGATGATTTCGAGTATCAAATGAAGAAATAATATTTGTTTTTTTTTATGTAGAACATGATGTATTACTTTTTTGGCTCAGATCGATAGGTTACGGAGAGATCTCCGACGTTGGATAATCTCCCGAGACTGACAACTTATCCACTTGCTTCTTGATTCTTCCACCATTTTCGCTGTAGAGGCATGATGATTTTGCATAATGGCTCTGTTCATCGCATTCCACGCACTTTCTTCACGACACATTCTATAGACACAGGCAAAGACAACATGGTTCGATGTCTCTTGGACGTCTGCGCACTCTGGATAAAACGTTGACGTTTCGTGTCCGAATCAAGGCAAGTATTGCTTGAAGCATCAATGGCCAAACAGAAACTGCATAAGGTAGAAGTTAACCTCTCCATGTTTCCTTTTTTTCCAGTTCGCAAGATCGACAGTTCTCCTCCGTGTCCCATTCTTGATTCTATTTGGCCATTGACTCCGCTCTTTCCAGCTTCCGAATTCTTCTAATATTTCTACGCTCATTGTCCTCCGCTCGAGTGATACCAATTGGGATCATTCCGGCAATGACGCAAGAAAATGATCCTTTGAAGGCTAGATCACTGGGTCGAATGGAAGAGTTCCGTAAATGCAAAGGAACAAATGGAACAAATGTGTCACCTATAAAAACAAATGCATTTGACCAAACGTGTTAAATTTCCCCTCGTTGTATTTTAAGCCAAAGAAAACATAACCAACGCAATTGTTTGCAATATTCTATGCAACAGACCCAATTTCAGCGTTGTATGGATTACATTTTTATGAAAGATCACATTATATTTTGCCAAATCTAGCATTCCCTTCATGTGCATTAGGGAACGTTCATTAATTACGTCACGCAAAAATTGACTTTTATGAACCCCCCCCTTGTCACGTTTTTGTATGGACCTTCAAATTTTGTATGGATCGTCACGTTCTCAAATCCTCCTCCTACTGCGTGACATAATTAATGAACCTTCCCTTAGATAACGCAAAAAAATCAATGTTTCTTTAAAACTGTGTAGCATTGCTTTCCTCAGATATTCAACTGACCTTTGCGCACAAGGAACAACTAGTAGTTTTCTCGGACATCAAGGGGGTTTTTGAAATTCTGCTAGCTAATTTGCAGGGATGTGGACTTCCCGGAACGGTTTCTTTAAGAGGCTGTTATTAATTTGCAAGGACAATTGCAAAATACCCTAGACAACCTACCTTCTTGGTCTACGAATCTAGGCACCAGCAGCCATGTTTCTCGCCGCGTGGTTGACTGGAGCATCGGCACCAACAGCCAACTGCTCCAACACTGGACAACGACATACCTTACAGGTTGCTTGCTGCCGCCAAATGCGTTCCTACAGCCGATCCTGCCTGCACAGCTTCACTACTGCCGAAAAACTAAATCAAAATGCGAAGGAGTACTTGTTATTGTTATATCATTCATGGGTGCGCAACGTATACCCTGACTGAAGCGGCTGTCATCCACGATCCACGAACAACAATAGTGAAGCTAAAAAGTTGGTACTACGTGTGGGGCTTATTCGACGGCTCGGTTTTCTTGAAGGCTGTATGCAGCAAACACAATATTCACGGCGGAAGTTGTCGTGTTTTGTCGTTAATTTGATTCGAGAGAAAAATCTTCCGTGTTGTATTTAGTGCAGTGGTTATCACAACGATAGTATATTTTCATTATTTATTAGTCAGGTATTATAATGGTTTAACTAAATTACTGATTCTTAGTGTTTGGAAGGAGAAATTTTGTTACCTTTTATTGGATCGGCGAACATTTGAAGTGTAATTGTGTTGTGTTGTGGTCCACGAAAATAGCTTCAAAAGTCTTCGATCAAATGAATATTTTTCGAAAAATTGTCCAACCACATCATTAACCAGGATGCATTTTGTAATCCCATAAATGTGTTGGTTAACTTTTGCATTGATTTTTGTCATTATATTTGTTTAATTTTACACTGTTATGCTTAATGGCTATACCAAACCTTAAAAGAACACTTATGGTTCGCTAATTTACACAGGCCTTTTGAAATTTCTTTGTGACGTAATTGTTGGAGTATGCACGTGAAAGATCAGATTTCTTAAGAAAAGCTTCTTCAAGAATCTGATATGAAAGAGTTAAGCGTAAAAGTCAGTGAAATACTCCTACTGAATTTGAACCATGAGACGTTTCTCTTTCTTCAAACCCCGAATTAAATCGTTACATTTAAATTGCTTTTTATTTAGTTCATAAAGTAATGTACACTATATACAATTAATTTGTCTAGAACATATGAGCTTGAGTTACATTCTCAGTTACATTGTGAACTGAGATTAAAATGTTGAAATTGTCACTAGTGCCACACCAATAATGGCAGGCTTCAAGTTCTAACGCTTTCTTCAGTCCGCTGGTGCACCTCTGTATTGACAACAAAGACGAAGTCCTACGTCAAAAATATTAAAAACTTTTAAAGATTATCACAAGTAAACGTCAGCAAAGTTTCTTCTTTGAAAGACAGACCCATTAAGACTGCGACTTAAATACTTGACAAATGCTTTGAGATGTTGCGAAAAAGGAGAATATTTCATCAACTTATTTGGGAATCCAGGCAACGAAAAAGTTAGATTAAACGCCGTAGCTGGTGCTCTTTTAAAATGGTTTTCCGAGCCGACTAAGCAAAGTTATTGGTAATAAAAAAATAAGAAAAACGACGATAATGACGATACTGACCAATTCCATACAGTTTTAAACATTGCTAGAAAGTTATTATCAATTTTTGTTTTAGATACTGCGATGTTTAACCTCACTTTAGCTTTACTTGGATTTCTCAATATGAACATCGGTTGTCATATCGGATTGCCGATGTGAACGGTTGGATTGAAATTGATTAATCTATTACTTATGTTCACTACTAGCAACAATCAATATGAAACTTGTGATTTGAAATTGGTTCACTGTTGTAGAACCCTTTGGTCCAAAGTACACCTTGCAGTCTGGACCTTGCAATACATTCTTGCGCTCTTCTTACTAGCATTTTTGCTTTTGTTTTGATTATCTGTGTAATTTTGACAGAATATTTGAGGGTGTGTTTGTGTGAGTTCGTTATTAGGGGTGAATCATTCAGCTTGGGATCGATGTTCTGGTACTTCGTAAGTCAAAAACTATATCTATTTTTTTTTCTTGAACATCCAGCGGCTGCTATAACCATCAGTGTGGTGGAAATTACACATTTCGTTAATGTTATGTCGATTTTGGCTATGTCGTTTTTTACTAGGTCCGCCCTAACAGCTGTCAAAAAGTTTTCTTTTGTTCAATCGATAAGTTTCGCTCTCAACTTTTTTCGAGGTCCAACCTGGATTCACCAATACACAAAAACATGAACTGTCATAATAAAATGTTTATGTTTGTTTATATTTATGTTGTGCACTAATACCCTCATACTGAATAGACTCTGGATCCATTTTTGTTCGGTAATTGCAACTCAGAGTCAGACCTGACCCAGGCTAAAACCCGAAAACGACAAAAGATCTTCGTTACAAAGTAAGTCTCAATAACGAATGCTACAAAATGATGTTCGACACAGCACTATCTGCGCCTTCGGGCCAATGCGTTAACATGCGGATGTGTGTTGTAAAACAACAACAAAAACAACGAGCGAGATAATATAAAAAAAACTCCAACTGAACCGGAATGATGAACAACATGAGCAAATATTGTATTAAATTAATGGAAGGAGCTTTTCCGCCAGGCCGCGCCATCGAGCCGAGCGTCGGGAGAATCCCAGCAGCCGCGGAAGAAAGCCATGATAACACTCGACACCACCGACTCGGTTTCCGATGCAGCCCAAATCGTCGTCGGGGAGCCGAGCGCAAAAAGAAAACGTTACGATAATAATATAATTTTGCCTCATATTTTCAAATTATTAACGAATCAAAATGCAATGATAATAAACGTAATGGAGCTTGAAACAAGCGAATTGAGTTCTTTGGCTGCGTTGCGATCGATGGAGGAAGGGGGGAGACGATCGAACGGGGGATTTGCAGCGTTGAATTATGAGTCAGCACCAGCAAGCTTCACGGATTTCGGGTACCCACTGCCCGATCACCGACAGAGGCAGATAAGTAGTACGAGAAGGTGATGATGATGTCCGTGTCCCTTCCTGGAGGAGGTAAATGAAAAAAAAAGAACACAGAGATGCAACAGTGACGCCAAAGGCTTTAAAGTCATTTTTGTCTCCTTCGCGATTCTTCACTTGGGATGCGATAATGCATATTACTGCATGCCACCATATTGCTGTGGTGGCCTCGAGGCGTCATCCTGGCCGTCGTCTTGGTTGTTTCCTTGTTTTCTTTTTATCATCATCATAATGCGCACTAATGAAGACATCTTGGGCGAAATTTAGCCACACTTGGGCTGTTTTTATCCCGTTTGCAACACCTTATTCACGGCTCCGCTCCGCTCCGATTTGATGGGGGAAGGTTTTCCAGCTGGTTTTTGCCGGGCCCGGGGGTCTACCTTTCGCGGTTGTATTAATTTACCCAGCTCTGTGTCCCAATTTTGTGGATGGGTTTTATCATTTCAATCGACATTCGAACAAACATGAAAAAATGTAACCACGTTTGTGTGAGTCTGTGTGTGTGTGTGTGTCCAATCTGTCCGAACCGTGGGAGATCAATCAACCAAAGCCAAAGGGTGACATTTTACCGTGCAGTTGTGTCGTGGACAACCGATCAATCAAGTTGTAACCATACACTCCCCCGCGCTATGGTGGGACGGACGGACAAGGCGGGACAACTCCAAATTGATGTCTATCGAAACTATCAAATTACGATTGTGTAAGCGCGGTTCAGTTGGAATGCGACGGCCCAGTGTCTTTATGATTTTTGGTCGTTTTTTACGCACTAGGCGATGGGTTCGGCTTTTAGAATGTGAAATAGGGTCACAACGATTATCGGGTCGAGCATACAGCAGAGCGAAGAATTGTTCTTCAAAAAGGGTTTTCTGAATGTTAAAGCCTGTCCACGTTAAATTTTGGACACCAAAATGAAAGCAGCTCAAAACAATTTACAAGTATTTCAACAAAACCGCTTGTTTATTTCACAATATTAGAGTTATATTTACATTAGAAACGGTTGATTAAGGTGTGAATATTTCTTGCTGTAAAATTCTCGAACTTTCTGTGGTACACCCGCCATCGAGTTCCGTACGATATCCTCAGATACGACCGCCGTGACGATTCTCCATCTTCTGTTGAAATCATCGGTATCAGTTTTTCTTAGTTTCGAAATGTTTCCGCTCAGCTAGAGCCCAGTACCTCTCTATTGTACGAAGTTCTGGACAGTTTGGTGGAATGGCTGTTTTTGGCACGTATTTCACCACTTGTACCTTATACCATTCCAGGACAGATTTCGCATAGTGACAAGAGGCCAAATTAGGCCAAAACATAGCTGGAGAGTCGTGGCTTCTGATAAATGATAGCAGTCGCTTTTGCAGACATTCTTTTTCGGACACATCACTATTGATAGTGCCGGTAGAGACGAAAATTTTAATTATTCAATCACAACTACAAATGGTCTGCCAAATCAAATACTTCTTTGGGAATTTGGACACCTTCTTTGTCTGGAAATGCTCGACAATGGCGTTGCGCATTTCGGTATAAAAAGCCAGACTCGGAATCTGTTTAAATTTTTCGAATAAGTATGTTTCGTTGTCCATTATAATTCAAGAAAAAATTTGCAAAAAATTGGTGTAAAGCTCCATAGCACGACTTTTTTCAGTGAAACTTTACTTGTCATTACGGTTGGGCACTCTTTTCACTTGGTACGCCTTCAGTCCTTGCCGCTGCTTCCCGTTTTGAACGTATGATTTTGATTTCCCAATTTTGCGAGCCATATTTTGCACAGAAAGATTAGGATGTTTATCAATAATGGCTACCGCCTTCTTGTCCATTTGTCGGGAGCACTCGACTTTTTATCCGAACTCCGTCTTCGAAACGGCGGAGGCAGCTTATACGATGAACTTTAATAGACGTCTCAATAAACATCCACTGATTCCCCAGAGGAGTTTCTTGTTCCTCGACAACATCTTCAAATCATCCACGAAGCTCTTCGAATGCGCTATCTTCAGTAGACAGCACTCCACTCACTGTAACGGCATATGAACCGACACGACTGTTTTCGGTTTCCGAACCTTCCTCTGCCTACCTGTCATGCTCGCAGCGACTCGATCGCTTGCCTTTTAACTTCTCGCTTGCAGTTCAACACAAAACGGAATACACACGTCACCGTTCGAATCAACAAGGTCCACTTCAAAAAACCGGCTAGCATCTACCGGAACCACTGGTACTTTAACTTCATGGAGTATTAGGTGAATGCGTTTTTCTTATACTTTTATTTTCTGTCGTGGCCCGTACCCAAAAGCAGTTTTGGTAAATTTCGAGTTCCTTGTCCCACATTGTTACCAGGTTTACTTTAGGTTACTTCAGGAGACGGCTAGTGTGCATTACGCACCCACTATGTCTAACTACTAGCTCTTTAGTAGTTAGCTCCATGATTAGATCGAGATGCTCCAGGATCCAAGCAGGCCAGATCGTCCGCGATCTCCCTACCCGACCACTTACGGTACCTGCTGAACCTCGCGTCGTATGGTTCTTCCTCCGATTGAAAAAGCCAGGGTTATGACCGGGGTTGGAACGTCTGGGGTTAGTGAATTACTTTCACACCCCTGTGTTACCAGCTCTTTTTTTTTTAACTGGATGGAAAATCTGCTCACAGACTCCTGAAAAGCTCAGGGTGTGGAGATGAGGGTGCCGACTCCTCGACCCACTAAAAACCCACCCGTGCCTCTAGCCTTGGTCCCCCTCCCCCCGGGACCACCTTTCGGCATTACTTCGGGGAGGGGGCTATTGTGCGTTAAGCACCCGCTTGTGTCTAACTACTTAGGGCTTTGGTAGTTAGTTTTTCCCTCTGGCCTGTCGCTGGTCGTTTCGCCACTTGTCTTGTAGCTCTAAGACAATCTGGGAGGCGCCGTTTTCACCACGTTCCAAGTGTCCTGTTCTTGACACATCCTCTGGACAAGATTGTCCGGTGTCGTGTCCTGACCAGCCTGCCAGCATGCCGTTTCTCGCGTCGTTGAAGCGAGGGCAGACGAAGAACACATGTTCCGCAGTTTCGTCTGCTTCCGCGCATACGGGGCACGCTGGGGACTCAGTGTGCCCGTACTTATGCAGATACTGTCTGAAGCAACAGTGGCCCTACAGTATCTGTGTCAAGTGGAATGCTTACCGTCGTCGTCGAGCTTACCGATGTAGCTCTTAGTACTCAGGGAGGTGACCCATACCGGCCCACTGTACCTCATTATCGACAAGGTGACGCTTGCCAGGAGCCTGCGCTTGCTCCCCTGTACCGCTGAGCTGTTCGACATCATGCGAGATAATGCCGATATAGCCGTGGAGGCTTTCTTACAGGCGTAGTCGACGTGACTGCTAAATGACAGCTTGTCGTCGATCATGATCCCTAGATACCTCAGAGCCCTCTTCGATTCGATTGTGCAGTTACCTGCACTAATCGTCGCATGCTGCTGCGATTTTCGGTTATTAACGACCGTGACCTCAGTCTTGTGGTGCGCTAGCTCCAATTTCCTGGAGCTCATTCATCCCTCCACAATGCCAATGGAGTGCGAGGCCGTTAGTTCTGCCTCTTCGATGGATTCGCCACATATCTCAAGGGTGATGTCGTCTGCAAACCCGACGAGCTTCACCCCGTTCGGAAATTCAAGCCGTAGTACTTCGTCGTACATCATGTTCCATAGCACCGGGCCCAGGATCGAACCTTGCGGGACGCCTGCGGTGATCTGAATACATTTCTCGCCTGCTTCTGTATTGTATACCAGTACGCTATTATGGAAATAGCTTCCCAGAATCTTGTACAGGTATCCCGGCACGTGAAAACGTTGGAGCGAATCAGCGATAGCAGCCCAACTGGCGCTATTGAACGCATTTCGCACGACCAGGGTGACAACCGCACAGTAGCGGACATCTCTCCTCTTGCGTTGGATTGCCACTTCAGCCGTTTTGGTGACGAACAGAATTGCATCCACCGTCGACTTCCCTTTACGAAAGCCGAACTGGCTTTTAGACAAACTGTCTAAGCCCCCAGTGTGCTTGGTTAACCTGTTGAGGATAACTCTTTCAAGCACAGTACTTTCAAACAGCATACATGTGTTACCAGGTCTGCCTCGTTCAATCTGGTCGGTACCCACCGCCATTTCGCTATTCTCGTCACATTCCGAATCTCTTCAATGTGGAATCCGATGAACTGCTTGTTGCGGCGTTGATCGGATCGAATCCATGACAACACTACCTCCACATCTGTCCAGAAAACCACTCTACTGACGGTGAAGTTGTGATTTCACCATGGCACGGAAATACGCTACATATCCGTGTGTCATCTCACTTGTGTCCACATATGCCCATATGCGGCTGCACATCATGAATCTCATCCGACGGTGCACTGCCAAAGTTGCCCAGTGAATGTTTGAAATCCTGAACGCCCGCTAGAATATTTATCCATCGGGACCGTTGGTACCCTCATCGCCACAGGTATTGCATTAGCATTTTATCCAGAAGACTGATTAGCGCGTAGAGCCCCACCGGCACAAATTTCGTCGACGATGCTATGCACAACTCACTTCACCGGACGTTTTTCACCTTGTAAGACATTGGTGTACTCCGACTTTGTTGAAGCGATGTAACGCTTTGCCTAGCACGCGCTCGTACTCCATGCGCTTGTCTCGTCTGAAATGCACCAGTTATGATTATGCTATGAATATGTGGCTTACTTTTATCAGTAGTAAAAATATTATAAATAAACTACCATAATGTCAGTGGTCTTTCGATCAGAAAACTGGCTAAGGAGGAAGGTGTGAGCGTTGGAGCACTTCAAACCGTATTGCGGAAGTATCAACATTCCCCGATTCCCCGAGACGGGGTAGAAACCCCGATCACGCTGACCCTACAACCGACAGAAAGGTAACCCAAGTAGCACACTATGGTCATAATTAGTTGTAATAACTTGATTATGACTTAGCAAGTCATATTTATGTTTTCTCAACCAAATGGCAACAAGTGTGCTACTAGGGAAGGGACTATTGTAAGCGTCATCCTTTAGCACTAGTCCGAGTTGTGGCAAAAAAGCTAAGCACTTCGGCGACTAATGTTATGCGTGTCAAGGAGAGAATGGGCCTGCAGACTT
Organism: Aedes japonicus; assembly: GCA_034211315.2. Taxonomy (NCBI): domain Eukaryota; kingdom Metazoa; phylum Arthropoda; class Insecta; order Diptera; family Culicidae; genus Aedes; species Aedes japonicus. The sequence continues at coordinate 28,866 of JASCZW010009344.1, read as the reverse complement.
GTCAGAAGTAAATGCAGCCAAATCGAAGCACTAAACAGCTGCATCTATGAAACCGGGGGCTTGAAAGCTGTACGACAAACTGCTGACCAAAAACTCGGGCTGTGTTATCGTAGACCTACATAAAACTCGATTATAAAACTCTGCCGAGACCACAGTTTTATACCTCGCCGAAGGGAAAGGATGTTCCTGGATTAGTGATAGCCATTTACAGCAAAAAATTTGGCAAGAAGGTAATGGTGTGTTAATGTTAATTCATTACGACAGACACAATGAATGGTCAAATCTAAGTGAAGGAATGTCTGCTAAAAAGGTTGCTACCCTTAATCACAGCAATAGGATAACAAGCCTACAATCATTTGACCAGATCTTGTTTCCTGCCATTACTCGAAATAAGCACTAGAGTGCTACAAAAGCAACAATGTCTTATTTGAACCAAAGGAACTAAATTCACCAATCTGCCCAGATATTCACCCTATCGAAACTTTCTGGGCTTTGACGAAGGCGAAGCTGAGAAAACACATGAAACCAACGGAAAGTTTTGAATCTTTTTTAGAAAGATTGGCTAAAAGTGGTGAAAATTGTACGAGAAAGCCCTGTGCAGAAGCTTATGAGTAGTGTTAAGGGAAAAGTTGGAGAACTCACCTACCCTACCAAAACAAAAGCAAATTGAAATGATGATAGAAAGAAAACATTGTTGTTTACTATGTTTGCGAATAAAAAAATATAAAATCACAGTATGGTTATTTGAGAAAGAAAGAGTATTTATATTTTTCAGAACAGTCTATACAAGGCACTCAATTTGTTTTGCAGTAGCATCGCATTTTGGCGATTAAGGTGATTACTTTTTACCCCACCTAGTCAGCTATAATCATTCAAATTAACCGTTGTTAACATACTAAAAATCATTGAAATGTATATGAAATAAGGATGTTTCCAAATTGCTCTAACTTTGCTATCAGTTATAAAACCGAGATTTTTTGACGGTTTTAGAGAGTTCTTTTTAAGATCCTTACAATTTTATATTTTAAGATGTGATGACATTTGACGAAATGATATAATTTTAAGGGATTTGATTGAAACTGAGCGAATATGTAATATTAATAAAAAAATTTTTTGGTAAAAATGGCTACAATCTCTTAAGTCTAACAATAAATAATTCAAAAGGCTGAATAGAAACCAATTCTTCTTCTTAAAATGACTCTGCGAAGACTTACAGAGACGTTCAATACACTGAAAATTTATCTTCGTAAAGTAGCATTCACGCGTTTCGTAAACATGGATTTTGTACACAGAACAAATGTCTCGTATATTGTATGAAACATTCATTATGCTTTTAATCTGTTGAAATGCTATCATTACACCTTTTTATAAAATGCACGAAATAAATTTCGTGAAGACTAGCCAATCGATGTTTCTCTTTTATACCGTGCTCATGCATGACGGTGTTGCTGCTGGTTTGGGCGGGAATAATTTATCTATCCCAAAATAAAAATTAGAACGCTGTCGAGAGCTATAACTTGATGCTCATCTATCTTGTTCTCATCGGTCAGCATGGCCAAGTGAGATTAACCACGGATTGAGAATCAGCACTTTCAAAAAAATCAGGTTCGAATCCCATGTCAGGAATATTTAAATATGCTGGACAACTCCCGTGGTTGCTTTTTTGTCAATTACATTTCAAGTCGATTAAGTAGATCTGTCAGTCCTTCATGCAACCACCAGAGGGATGTTTCTTTTTAATTTGTGATCAAATATTCGTAGCTCTTCGTATTGTGTACGAATGTTCTTTCTGGGTCAACAAAAGCTTCGTGCTCATGACAGTTGCGGGTGTGCCATTAATTACGAATGTACCTTCATAATAAGTACAAATCAGTTTCGTTGCAGAAAACCACTAATGGATTTGTGAGTATTACTTTTGATTTTCCTGAATGTAAGAATAAGTGTAATGCCTTATCGTTTTGGTGCCAACCGTGGGCGCAAATTTCGGAACTGCGTTAAGATCGAACATACACACTTAGATTTTTTTTACAGAAATCTGTATAGTTGTACCGAATTCTCAACAACTGAACGTTCGGTAATCCGATTTTACGGATTTCGGTGAAAGTTTACAGATATCTGTAAAAAATTTATCGGATTTTGGTAAAATTTTACAGAAATCCGTAAAATCGGATTACCTGAACGTTCACTTGTTGAGAATTCGGTAAAACTATACAGATTTCTGTAAAAAAAATCTAAGTGTGTATGTTCGATCTTAACGCAGTTCCGAAATTTGCGCCCACATGTTAACTCATATTTTGAATTATTCCACATTAGGGTCATTTTGAGTGAACCGAACCGAAACTAGAATACAAATTTTTTTAGGGTGTAGAACATTTTTTCTCAAATTTAGTCAATTTTGAAGTCCAACAAACACAATTTCTCCGACCAATGCATTCTACGTTGAAATTTTTTGTGTAATGAAAGCTTTCCATTGGTATTATTAAAAATTTGGCTACCAGCGCTGTCTCAGAGAATCTTGGGAGGTCGGAATTGGCCACAGGGTCAGGATTGGACCAGGCTCCGCTATATTGAGGAATTAGAGCTCAAATCTCAAAGCTTTAGACTACAAGCAAAGGTTTGCTCAGATTACCTTCAATTAAAACTCAGCATGTAATTTGATTATTTAATTATTTTTATTTTTCATAATTCATCAAAAAAAAAATTACAAAGCAAAATTCTTACAATTTAACGCACTTTTCTTCATCGGAAAACGAAAACCGTTTCACGATAATGTAATTTTCATTTTGTGGCTTAAAGTAATGAAACGATTGTGTCCCAGAGATTTGTTTTACAGGAGTACAACGGTTCTTTATTTTCTTTTTCATTGCATTGTAATCTTTTTCCGAGAAAAACAAGTAATATATTTTGGAATCTACTTTAGAAACAGCCCAAGAGTAAAGTTCGTATGCAGTTGTAATATGATGGCCTTGTAAACTTGCTTTTGAAGCGTTTCGCTTTAGAACGCCTCTTAAAGCGTCACAAGGCCCTTTTCCATGGCAAGTGGCAAAAAAGTTCCACTCTGCATTAAGACCGAAGTCCTTGTACATATGGCACAAATTGAAAGCAGTCATCTCATTTCTGTATTGACTGCCTTCATTAGAAAAAAATGGATATTTTTCAGGTGAGGTAGCTTTTTTTAAATGAAATTCACACAATTTGTTACAAACAGCCGAACGGCAACATGGTTATGTTTTGTAAATTCTGCGATTGCTATGAAGCTTGTAAACTTTAAATTTTGGCTTCATCCTTATAATATATGGCAAAAGAATGGATTGTGCATTGAGCGTTTGCCCAATGAAAACCTTGTATAGCGTCCTGAATAACAAAAGAATAATTTTCAGAGAAGTCAGCAATTATAATGCAGTCAGTTGCTTCCAAATTAGTTTTAAGTTGTTTTAAGTAGTTAACTTGTTGCTCTGCAATAAAATTATGCGGAGATAATTCGCTTAATTTTTCTAAAAATGTTTCCACAAACTCTTCTGCATCCATTCGCATTGAATTTAGTTGACAACGATCTGTTTGCTCCCATTGTTTAAATTCTAAGGAATCGTTATTTTGAAGAAAATTCATCAGGTCATTCTCCAGTGTTTGCGTACACAGGCAATGATCACAGGTTTTCAACCAAAATTTCTCTGCAGGATTTCATGATACGTTTTAAAATGGTTAGGAATATGTTTCTTAACCTTAAGGGTTTTAAACATTAATTTAACATTCTGATGATAAATGCATACGCAGACAGTATGCGTTACACTTGAACCTGCCAGAATACCATTTTTTTGGGCGGCTACTGAAAAACATTGAAAATCCAATTTAAAAAGTAGGATATTGCTCTTTGAATATTAAACACGGTTCGGAAACGGTGAGTTCTTGAGTTTTACATTCTAGATTAACTGCACTTGGAGTTGCTGGCTCGTTTTCTTTCTTGATAAAGCGATAAAGTCTGCAATAGCAGGTATTACAAAAGTAGGAATAGCTTTTATCCAACTTTGTTCTCCTTTTCACTGCATAACCATATAGTTTAGGAGTAGGTTTCCTGTAACTATTAATCTAAACATGGCAATTTGAGCAGTCGTGCTTCATTGTATTAAACTTTTCTTTAGTAAGGTTTCAGTTCGGTTCACTCAATGTGGATTAATTCAAAATATGAGTTAACTTTACTCAGTCGTGGTTTACGCTACAACTCAAATTCGGCATGAGCGCCCCTGCAATCCTTATGAGCACTCATGCTGAATTTGGACGCTAACGGACCATTGTGGCTCCAGTTATAGCGTGAACCATGGCTGAGTAAACCCTAGCAATGTTGGTCTCTGCTTTTAAACAATTTGAGGCTGATTTATAGTTCTTACATTTAATGGGGTCAGAATTGGACCAGCCTCCCCTACTTATGATGAATACATTACTTCACAAATAAAACTAGATTTGTAAACATGGTTATCATGAATTTATTAGGAATAAGTTTGATAACTTCAATGAAATGATTCCCGCAGTTATTTTGAAGTGATGGAAAATGATGTTCATTCCATGTGTGTATAGGCAAAAAACTTGAAATTTTCAAAAAACTTAACTCTAAAACGGCTCGATGAACATTTGAAATTTTTTGATATGTTATGTAAAAATGTTTGAATTTTAATTAAAAAGGATAAAAACAAATAGTCGTTGTGGTTCAACATTTTGAAAATCATAAAAAACAAATATATCGACCATTTTAGCAAAATTGAGTACAGTAATTATTTTAACAAATATTTTTAATAAAAACAAAAAGTAATAATCTTTCTATTTATAAAAAAATATTAAAAATCGATTCAGCGGTTCAGAAGTTATGATTTTTCAAAAATAAAAAAATTCGAAAAATGTCGATTTTTCTGGTAACCCTATATCGAACATGGTCACCCAAATAAAAAAATAAAAAAATACGGGTCTTATTATTTTCGATGAAGAACATACCAAGCGATTTTGAGCAAAATCGGACAACTTTTTTTTTCAACTCTATTCTTTTCCCGTGGAATCGCTGTTATATTACTTTTTTTGACAAACAGAACACTCTTTTGAAATTTTAATTCTAAACCAAATAGTATTTACAAAACTTCGTTCTGTGTGCCTCGAACCAAGAGCATCACCCAAGTAACAATTTTAGTTCTATCCCAGCCGTATAGCATTCCTCCTGGCTTTGTTGATAAAATTACATTAAAAACTGATTTATCCACAAGCATCTCCTCTATGCATCTTTAAAGCCGAAATGTGTACAAAGTGGCCCACTCTATATACGGAAAACAAATAAATAAAACCTTTATAAGACCATAGAGATTTTGAACATGTTCTAGTTGAAGATGTTATGACCACTTGAGAACCTTCATAAAACCTATTGGCTGCCATCAAAACCAGCAATGGGGCCAAATGGCCACAGCTGTCATACTTCACTGTGATAGCGTGGTTGGTTTTTGTTGTTCTGCTTTGTTCGATTCTCTGCTCTTCTGATTCATTCAACAGTAAATAATGGCTGAGAAAAAAGTTCTAGTGTTGCGGGAAATTATCTTTGATAGCAAAATATATAAAACAAATTGAGTTTTTTTTATAGCTAACATATAAAACAAAAACAATTGGGCATACTTGGTAAGCGCTTCACAACACAAAATGATCTTTGTGTTTCATTTATTTGAGAGGGGGGGGGGTGGTGAATCTTTGCGACGGGTCTGACATTTGTTAAATCATATGCGCATATAATTGTATGGTGAATATTGGCACGACAAGAGCTGAAAATTAATGCGCCTCGGAAATTATGCGAGCTTACAACAATAAAAACAAAATTGAAACAAATATATTCGGTAAATTAATCATGAAACTCCTGAAAATTGATGCAATTCAATAAGATTATCTAAACGAATACCGAAGTTTGTCTCAGATCTACAGTTCAATTGTTTTACATTTAAAATTTGGTGTATTTATTTTTCCACATTTCAATGATTTCATATATTCCAATATGGCAATTGCAAGAAATCACAGTTTTGCCAAAAAGCCAATTTATCTCAGCAATGGCTACTATAAAACTATTTGGTCGCTTGGTAGCTTTCCTCAATGCCAATTTGCCGTTTAATGCATTTATTGGAGGCAAAATGGTTTTAAAATGCTTTTTCAACTGACCATAATAAGATAATACGAGTGAGTTCTACAACGGCATTTCAAAACAGCATTTTATGAGTTCATAAAGTCAAAATAAAACCTTTGATAGGAGTAAAAGGAATTTTAGAAGTCAAGGTTTTAATATCGTTGCAAAGAAGCTGTGTAGGTTCTCATAAACCTGACTAAACTATGAAACCTATTGGCATCTCTTGCTGCCATAATAAGACCGAATTGATTTCTAGTGGCTTTCATAAAATTGTAATAAAACTTAATAAAGCTGGATGGTTTTTGCAATGTTACTTGGGTTTTCCACTATTCTGATTTGTTAACAGTAAATAATATCCAAGTAAACAGATCTAGTGTTCAGAGAATTTTGTTTGATAGCAAAATATCAGAAACAAATTGAGTTATATATAGCGTATCGTGTTCCAAATCATATGCGCAATTAATTTTATAGTGAATCCTGGCATGATTGAATCTGAAAATCAATGCGATCGGAAATTATGCGAGTTGACAACAACAAAAACAAAATGGAAACAACTACATTCGATAAGTTAAAATGAATTTCCTGAAAAGTGATGGAATTCAATCAAGTTATCTAAAAGAATGCCGAAATCGGTCTTCCGTTTTCAGTTCATTTGCGTTACATTTAAAATTTGGTGTATTTATTTTTCCACATTTCAATTATTTCATATATTTCAATATGGCGATTGGAAACTCTCACAGTTTTGCCAAAAAACCAATTTATCTTCGCAAAAGCTACTTTAAAACTGTTTGGTTATTTGATGACTTTCCTCAATGCCAATTGGCCGTTTAATGCATTTATTGGAGGCAAAATGGTTTCAAAATGCTTTTTTCAACTGACCATAGTAAGATAATACGAATGAGTCCTACAACGGCATTTCAAAACAGCATTTTATGAGTTCATAAAGTCAAAATAAAACCTTTGATAGGAGTAAAAGGAATTTTAGAAGTCAAAGTTTTAAGATCGTTGTAAAGAAGCTATATAGGTTCTCATAAACTTGTCTAAACTATGAAACCTTTTGTCACCTCTTGGTATCATAAAAATACAATAATGATTTCCAGTGGTGTTCATAGAACTTAAATAAAACTTAACAAAGCTGGATGGTTTTGGCAATGTTACTTGAGCATTTACACTCTTTTTAAAAATGTAATCAAATTTCATTCAATCCGAAATACGGAATTCCCATTCCGTCACCTGCAGTACCCGCCGACCAGCACTGCTTCCACGTAGCAGAACATCGCTCCAAGTTCAAAAGTACGGCCAATCAAAACTGAACCCGGGTCACGGAAGAATAGACGAGAGCCCAAACATGGAGAAAATTAGGTCAGAGCCAAACAAATTACCCATTCAAAAGGCTGGGCGGCTGCCAGAGCTGAAAGCGCCAAAAACCAATAGTCATCACCGCCACCATCATCATCATCATCAACAGCAAGAACACCGTCATCACCACTTCATCATCCACATGTGATGGCCGTGTGTGGTTGGTTATTTGTTTACGTCTAGCCATCATCTCGTCGGCTAGGCCCCAGCACTTATAGCCGAGAAAACCCCGTTAAAAGTCAACAAACTTCCATCACAAGCGATGCCGGAACGAAGGACGGTGGTGGGGGTGGGAGGAGGAGGAGGCAGGCTAGTCGGAGAAGGCTCATGCTTTCGGGAATGTTTCCTCCACGGGCGAACAAAACCTCGGCGCGGCGGCGGTGTGGCAGATGGTAGATATGAGATGTCAACGGACTTTTCAATAGACTATTCCCACAACAACGTGAAAGGATCCAAATATTTTGAAATTGCCTTTATTGTCGACGTCGACGGTTTGAAGTGGAGGTATGAAATCTTGATTTTTCAATCAACGAGTGCTTGTGCTTGTCACCTGGGGATGGGGGTCACACACAGCCACATCATTTGCTAAATAATTTACGCCGTAATAAGGGCTTGGGAAGTACATAGTGGGAATAGATGGCAGGAGTGCGCTATCGGACTCACGCTATCTCCGTGCCGCCTAGAACTATCTTGAGGTGGGAAAGGAAATGGGTCCGGTTCCAGTCACGAGTCGGCATCAACGAGGAGGGAATTGTGGTTCACTTGACGGATGGGAATGTCATCGAATTTTGTCTTGCGCTTTAATTGTAGCTTTGGAAGCTTCGCCTACTTCGATTTCACTTTCATTCAGCTTAGAAAAGTCCGGTGTTACGGAAGTCAATTAGACAGACAGCGATCAATTAACGACGGGCGAAGAAAGAAAGAACCCCGCAGTGACGCATTCCGTCCGGTGGACCCTTGAGCGCGATTGCGAAACACCTCCTTCGGCACCAACATTTCAAAACAATCACTCCGTTCCCGGTGCTACCAGCGCTTGAACAATAACAAAGGGATTGGCTCTGATTGATCGACTGCCTGCCGCCCGAATGGTCCGACACTTGCATAACTAAACGTCGTCGTCGACGTCGTCGGAGCTTTCTCTTTTGCGAAAAATCTACACCTCCCGTGTCAATCGCTCATTCTTGACGTCCGTTCAGCCGGGGCAGAAAACAAGAACATTGTCGAGGTTTGGGACCGTTGAGCGATTCCTTGCCGATTCCGGCAGGCTGATTGGAGCGTCGCGTCGGCAGGTCATCGGGAACGACGAAAATTGAAATGCAAATAATTGGACGCGAATGCAAAACATCCCGAAAGAAAGCACAATTCTTTTGAATTTGGATCTTTTAATTGGACATCCCGGGGGACGGGAAACAGTTGATGCACGCCTTTTCGATACATCCCGAAAATGACGCTTGGTCCAAATGAGGGGGAAGGGGGTGCACGGGGGGCTGCCGAATTTTGCATTCGTTCGCTTTTATCAGATTTATCATGTGTTTCGACGAGGACGACTGTCGTCGCTTGGTCCCGACCTGGAGCGCTGCCGTTGATACACGACGGAATGGAATGGCTGTCAATCCGCCGGGGCTGTTCGGCCGTGCCATTATTCTTTCAATTATTTAAATATCTGGCTTGGTTTCGGGTGAGATTCGATCTCGGGAATTGGGATGAAAATATTCCTTATGAAAAAACTTCAAGGTACAGCCCCATTGGGGGTTGTTCGGAATGATAACGTAGGACTACGCAACTAAATGTAAGTCATTCAGATTCTACAATATTCAGATTGTACAATATTCTTTCAATTAATCCTTTTAGGCTTAAAATTTTCCAAGCGTTATTATAGAAGCTATTTGGTGTGTTCTGATTAATTTGGCGCTCAATAACATAGAAATGCTTGAAAATAGTAGGATATATTTTTTTGAGATAAGCTAGGTCGTCCAAATTGTTCTGGAGTTCAGAGCCAAAGATCTACAGTTTTTACAGTAGCTTTATCTGCTTTGCAATTTTATGATATACTAGCTGCCCCGGTGCGAGCGTTGCTACGCCTGCAACTAAATGAATGAACAAAGGTTGTATTTTTGGAAAGAACATGCAACCTTGCTTAATAATGTTTTTTGACCTTTAAGAACCCCAACAAACATCGGTGTTGAATTAGAGCTTGTTCAAACAAATTTGGAGAAGCTATTCAAGCTATTCTAGAAGAAACAGCTGAATAGCTTCTCCAAATTAGCTTGAACAAGCTCTAATTCAACACCGATGTTTGTTGGGACATTAATTAAAGATGATTGAATATTTGTTGTAACTACGTATTGTCTAAAAATTACTGTTACAAACAAAAATCTCAAGTTCTGAACGTCAGAGGGTCAGAAAATTATAAAATATTGACTGTTGACCTTCCAAAAGATTCATTGAATATGTTTGAATACACATAGTCACCTGATATAGCCCAAAAAGCTACTGTTAGAACTGTATATCTTATGTTATAAACTTAAGGACAGTTTTGATAACCTAGAATATCCCAAGATTGTTACATTATGTCTATTGACATTGACATTACACTATGCATACTCCAAAAACCTCTTATATCAACTGTAGATCTTATGTTCTGCACTCAAGAACAGTTTGGATGACCTCAATCATTCTAGTTTATCTCTTATTGTTTACGTTCTGAAATATTTTCCGAAAATGGTTGAATATGTAGCATTACTTTGCATAGCCCGAAAAGCTGTAGTCACTACTATAGATCTTAAGTTCTGAACTGAAGGACCGTTCTGAAGACCTAGAACATCACAAAATTATTAATAAATGACGGCTGACCGTGCAAAAGATTCATTCAATATTTTTGAATACATATCATAATCTTATAGAGTCCTAAAAGCTACTGTCACAACTGTAGATCTGAAGTTTTGAGCTGAAGTGAATTTTAGATAACCTAGAACATCTCAGAAAGGCACTTAGGGAACGTCCATTAATTACGTCACGCAAAAATTGCCTTTTTCTAACCCCCCCCCCCCCTTGTCACGTTTTTTGTATGGACCTTCAAATTTTTTTGTATGGATCGTCACGTTTTCTCAAAACCCCCCCCCCCCCCCTACTGCGTGACGTAATTAATGGACCTTCCCTTAAACATTTGGCGTTTGTCACCAAAAATGTAATAATACCTATGCATATGTATAATATTTCAAAAAAAACTCTTAATAAGGCATTTATCTTTGCTCCCTGAACTTCTGCATATTCAGGATGTTCTAGGTCGTCAATGAGGCCTTAAACTCATGTGTTTTTTTTTTATTTTTTGAATTGAAGTAGAACAAATTTGCCGAAGACAGTGAACACTTTTATTCAGTCTGTGATTTTATACAGTCATTTTCCTTGTGGGGTCATATATGACACCTTAGGCCAAAAGGGGTTAATATACTTTTCAAGATAAGGCCTAACATTTATGAATTTTTCAATAGTATGTGGTTCGAAATCAACATTGTTGATGTCTATGCATTATTTATATGAATATTACCGATCAGTTGGTGCAAACATTCTGAAAATCTTTAAAGAAATGACTGAGATATTAACGCTCAAAATCTAACCACTTTTCGTGACGGCATACAAAGACTTAGTCCTACGTCAAAAAATGCAACAAATCAAATTGAATTTTTTGAAATGGATTTCAGTGGAACATAGTGAATCAAATTTTTTTTTGAACCTTTTTCTTGTTCCGCGGATGAAAGTTTACCCACTTGCCGGATAGATTTGGGTGCAAATACTTTGAGGTGCTTTTGGACGCAATTGTAGATGTTAGAAGGACGGAAGTTGTGCTGATCTAGCAGCCTTTGTAGGTTCAAATAGAACAAATCTATCTGTGACTTGTTGAATCCACTCGCTTGCTTAAGGCTAGTTCGCAGAGATAGGTCTGGATCAAGGAGAATTGAATATCTCAGGTGGTCTCATTACTGTATATGAGAATTTCAGCCATGTTTAAACGCATACTAATACAACCCATATCAAGTGAATACTGGTCTGGCATACTGAAGCTGTCTCCTTTACACCTATACAACAGGGCCTGTGATGTCAAACTCGCTGTTCCATTGTAAACCAAACGAGTAAAAGAGATGATTAGTTTCACACTGCCAGGCCTGTGTTCTATGCCATGGGATATGAAGCGTCAGGCTGCAAGGTTTGCTTACCAATATTTCGGCGAAAAAGTGCTCGTGATAATGTACGTAAACAAAACGCTTAGCCCATACCGTTTACATTCATTTATAACTCTTCACTCCTAGGCAAAATTGCAATCAACAGCCGTCATTATGTGCGTAATACACTATTGAGTATGTCTTACTCTTTCGCTCCACTGCTAAATCTCATTTGATACCTCGCTACTCCATCCGTCTTCCCGACCAACTGAAAAAAATAGACCACCTGAGATATTAGATTCACCTTGGGTCTAGATGCCTTGACATAAAGTTGTAGTAGAAGTGTTTTCCAACCATTTCTTTGATAATGATGAATTGGTGAGGTCGCTTCAGATTCTCTGCCAAATCAATTTGTGGAACTGTTTCCGGTTAAGTGGAAAACAGCGACACGACAAGTCAAGAAAGTGAGCCACAAGCTCCTCTTCATAATTGTACGTAAATGGGATCGCTTTTTTTCAGATGGACAACTCCTTCGACAATACCTTGTTTTAACTGCTCTCTTGCGTCCCATAGACCATAATAGCTTGACCTTTACCATGGCTCTTAAAATTGTTTGGTTTTACCTTCATAAATAAAGTAAAAGCGATTAAAATTAACCTACAAAATATATCATTCTCCGGCACAGGAAGATGGATAGATTTTTCATTCATATGTATCCTAGGTACTCCTTTTAAGTAATTAACATTACAACCTTATATGCTGTGAGTAACATCTAATTGTGTAATTTTATTTTAACCTGGTCTATTCAGTTATTTAACAAGTTTTTTTTTGCTGCGTGTAAGAATAACACTTGATTTCTTGAAACTATTTCTTATTGAATATTGCAATGATTTTTGTCTAAAATTCTGAATAATTTTATTGGATATTTTTTCTAGAGTTTCAATGTTCGAACTTCTATGTTATTCTGTAGAACTGAACAAGGGTAGCAGCTTCAAAACCATTTTCAGAACTTTGTTCTGAATTTTTTGAAGTGCCTTTTTCCTAGTAGCACAACAACTCGAAAATATTGGTACAGCACAAAGCATGGCCGGTCCACAAATTTATTTGAATATTAGAAGTTTGTTCTTCAAACAAAGTTTGGATTTTCTGTTTATAATAGGATATAAACATTTCATATATTTATTACATCTGGCTTGAATGCCGCCAACGTGATCTTTAAAAGTTAATTTTTGACCAAGTATCAGTCCAGGTGAGTTTGGCGAATAGGCAGCTAAAAAAGAAAATTTGCCAAATTTTGTTTCAACTGAAACCCCCAATGTTTCAAAAATTTTGGTTTCGTATGAAGAAAAAATGTGATGTTGGATACGCATATGGACAATGATGGCAACGCCATCACCAGCTCCACCTTTTGACCTTATGGGTAGGTTTGAGATAAGTCTCAGTAATAACAGCAATATGCACGTTATGAACTCTTAAAAAGTAAAATAGCTTATCATCGTTATCTCTGATGGATTGAGCATTCCAATTCAAAATATTGAATAACTTAAAATCCATTACTGAATTTCAATGTCATGACATCCCATGAAAATTCAATACCAGTTTGGATAGCATCATATTGTATCGTATCGTATCGTATGATATGGTGGTAACCATTAATCCTTACTGGTGGGGACCAGTATCAAAACGCTTCACGGTATTTCTCCCCGAGGTTTCTACGTTAGAGATGACGAGAGAAAACTTGAGTGATCTCATACGTTGCAAATAAAAAAAACCCAAAGAGGAGAGGGTTCTTCTCCCATGTGCGCATCAAAACAGAGTGCATACAAACTACCGCTAGAAACTATCACAAAGCTATCAGCAGTATATGAGCGCGATCCAACACGTTACTTTTGCCTGTTGAGGTGGCGGATTTGTCCGTGCCTCGACCGACCATTACTGTCCACTCTTGGTGACTCATGGTGATGAGCGAACATCTCCTTCTACATCATACTCGTTACTCCACGCATGGAGAATATATAACATAACAATTAAAGTATATATTTAAATGTTTTCTTGGTTTTAATTTGTAAGCCGATACATTAATTCCCAAAAATCTCACACATCTTGGACACTTCAACACACCACAATACAATAAACGCAAAACTATTTTCCTCAAATAAAAGTGAATACAGGATTGCAGCAAGATTAAACAGCAAGATTAGCAGTAAGATCAAACAATTGTGAAGAGAAATCAAATTTTGTTTTGAATTTGATGTTGGTATCGAAATGAGTTTTCGAATTGCTAACTTTATGATTTTAGACTAAACTCGGGAACGCTGTCAATTTTTTTTCTGTACACAACAGGCTTGCTACGGTTGGCGATGCATAGGTGGAATCACCTCCATGTGACACGATAATCGAATCGCAAAAATAAGCCTTTTTAATGCATACGTTACTTTACATTATTGTGCCAATGGAACGGACATGTTCGATTTTCAAAAAAAAAGATCGGACATATTTTTTCGTTGATGAAGTTTGTCAGAAGCAGATAATTTCTCATCTCCATGCGAAGCTCTAAGAGAGACGGTAATTTATTGCTAGAACGAATAGAAATGAAGAGAAAGGGTATTGATTGTTCCGTATAGGGATCAGCAGGCTTTGAAATTGAAAGATACAAGTTTGAAAACGAGCGGAGGGCATTGAACGGTAGTATCCGATTAGGCACATAACCCTTTGCCAAGCTACCCAATGGATAGTAGGCAAGGGGAAGGATACTCCCTTGACTGGTAAAAGGTTATGCATCCGACCGTACTCTTATACTGCCTATTTCTTTGATCTGGTTTAATGTGTGAAATAGTCGGTACATGCTAAAAATAGCGGGAGATAATTTCTCACCCATGTTAGGCGGTATTGGGAGAGCGACAAATCACTAGAACCAGATCAAAGCAATAAGTAGTATGAACGGTATGAGCCAGCTAGCACCATCATCGCTAATGTATGCTGAAAATTCATTATCTAGCAACATAAGCATGACCAGTTACTGGTAAATAGCAGATAATTGATTTCAATTATCTGCTAACAACTTTAGCAAATATGACGCTAGTATTGATGACTAATGAATTGTTGCACAAAATTAGTAAATATGTGAATGGGCCATATGATAGATTCAAAGAATTGATCAAACATGGATCATTGAAAATCCGTTCTTTTTAGGACAGCCAGTACTTTCCTATCACAGATTTCAAATGCATGTAAGCAAGGGAGGTCCCATAAGCAGCAATGAACGATTTCAAAGGGGTACACCTTTGCAAATTTTCTCATTCGTGGTGCTGTACTGAAACTGAGCGGAGCAACGGGCCATTATGGATTGGCTACTGGCGATGGTATTCAGCCTGGAGGGTGCACTAAGGTTCATTGGACAATGTGGAGCGGCAAGGCACCAATTTGAATTTGGCAGGTGGCAGTGACAAGTACCATAGAAGGTGTATTGGTGTCCAACCAATATGTCAGGTAGTTGATTGCACTGCAGGCTATTGCTAGCAAGCCGTTGCTAGGCAGTTATTAATTATGTAGTCAGTGGTGGTGCAACCACTAAAGGGTGTCCACGATGAAATTGCCACACTATGAAATTGCTCTAACTTTTCAACCGTTGGGTAGAATTTATTGAAAATTTGGGTGGATTTAGTTCATAGTGCATTATTTACATCCTGCAAGTTTTAAAGTCCTGTGATCAAAACTCGCGGAAATGGAGTCGAAAGAACAGCTCGTGCGTGATAAAATCTTGCGCATTCATCACGAGAACAAGGATCTCTCGCATCGTTCCATCGCTAAAACGTTGGGAATCGCGAATTCCACGGTGTCGCGAGTGATTAAGCGGTTCGAGGAACGGTTGACCACCGATCGGAAGCCCAGAAATGAAGGAAAAAGTATTCCGTACAACACCAGAAATCACAACCGCGTAGTTGGGGCCTTCAACCGAAATCCGAACGCCTCCGTTCGGGATGTGGCTAAGAAGCTGCACCTAAGCCGTAGTTTTGTCCGGAAGGCCAAAACTAAGGCTGGGCTTCGAATGTTCAGGTACAAAAGGCCCTAATCGACGAGAAGCAGAACAAGTCCGCCAAAACCCGTGCCAGGAAGTTGTACCTCAACATGCTGACGAAAGTTGAATGCTGCATCATGGACGACGAAACATATGTGAAGGCTGACTTCAAACAGATCCCCGGCCACCTGTTTTTCACGGCCAAGGATAAGTTCAGCGTTCCGGAGCATGTCCGCACTCAGAAGATGTCCAAATTTGCGAAGAAATTCCTGGTTTGGCAAGCCATCTGCACGTGCCGGAAGCGGAGTGCACCTTTCGTGACACCCAGGACACGATGAACGGACAGGTGTACATAAAAGAGTGCCTCCAGAAGCGGCTGCTTCCTCTCCTGAAGGCCCACAACGTCCCAACAATCTTCTGGCCGGATTTGGCCTCATGCCACTACTCCAAGGACGTGCTGAAGTGATATGCGGACAATAAGGTCAATTTCGTGCCCAAAATGTTCAACCATCCCAACACTCCGGAGCTCCGCCCCATCGAGAAGTACTGGGCGATTATGAAGCAACACCTTCTTAAACGACCTAAGGTAGTGAAGACAGTCGAGGAACTGAAGAAAGTATGGGTTTACATGCAAAAAACGGTTGATTCACAGGTTGTGCAGAATCTTATGGCCGGGGTTAAGGCCAAGGTGCGGGCATTTGCGTATGGACTGTAAATAAAATACGAGTAAAATGGTAAAATGAAGTTTAATAGTTATTTCTCAATTCCTGAAAATTTGATGGCAATCGGATGAAAACTCGAATTTTGCGAATCAATTTTGTGTGTGAAAATTTCATCGTGGACACCCTTTAGGAGTGAAATAAGATGCATGTATGTGTGTGTGTGTGTATGTGTGATTTTTTTGGTAGTCATCTTTTGGTAAGTTGCGTAAGTGCAGCGGCTGTCATAACCTGCTTCTTCAATCAGATTGACGTGGGAACATTTCAAGACGACTGGAGGAAATTTTCAAAACCTCACCTAGTTTCGTAAGTGCCAGGGATGGGGCCACGGAGCAAAGCATTGTATGAACTGTGGTGATTCCTCGCACACTAAGGACGACTGTCCTATGAGGGAAGATCCACCAAAATTTTACGTTATAGAAAAACAAGCTATACTTAACCATCATGCCAAATGAAAAATAACGCGTAGTATAAAATATTACACCCGGGACGGCTAGACTACCCAAACAGCCATCGCAGCTCCCTCAACGCTCTCATTGCTTAAATTTCAGAGGTCAAATTCACAAATATTAAACAGAAAAAACGTTTATGACGTCCAAAACGGAAAAACCTTGAGCGCGTTAAACTTTCTCATAACTTTTTCCAGCATTCCAACTTTTACGTTCACAAACTCCCCAAAACACACAGTCATTCCAAAATGTAGTTTCACATCACTCGATGATGATTTTATTACCTCGCTTTATGACAGAATCAATTTACATCTTTCAGCTTCAATTTCCCCCCACCGAAAGGCACAATAATAATAATACGACATGAGCAAGTAGGACTGCTGTTGATGCTGCTGCTGCTGCGCTGTTTGGTGATTTACTGCCAGCTGCATAATATCCAGGCACTCGGCCCATCCGCCGCTGACTCACGCCGTCGCATTTTGGGAAGGATCCGCATAATTGCAGTCACACCTTCATAATAAATTTTTGAGTATCACCACCGGGCAAACAAAACTTGTGCCAAACCGTGCCGGAATTTTCCCCTCCCATCCGGCAGCGGCAGCAGCAGCATCGGTTTCGTTAATCTCTCCCCGCTGGTTGTGACGGAAAATAAGTGCAATAAGCGATCGTAAAAGCGATCGAATAACGGTTCCTCCCGTTTCCTTATATGGGGAAAAGCTCCCCGACGGACCGATAGAAGAAAAAAATGGTTTTCAGTTTTTCGGAGGGTCCAACCGGGTGATAGCGATGACGAGATGAACTTTCGTCTCTTTTGGGGTGCGCGCGCGTGTTCGAGTGTGCGGGGAGGTTCGTCGCTTGCCTACGGGAGGGAGGCAATCACGTTGAAGTCTTTTGTTGTTTTACCCACGAGGCGAATGTACCTACGTAGGTTTGGTGAATTTTCGAGAGAGTCATTAGTCAAGAGTGCAAAATGCTAATTAGAGATTATTCTGCGCGGACATTATCGAACGTGCTCCGGAGGGGGAGAGAGAGATAGAGAGAGGGATGTGGTTTCAAATATCATAAACACTTGTGGGTAGGAACAAGGCGCTGATGTCATCGGTGAATTTCTTCGAAGAGGATGGTTTCCACGCAGTACAAAGGTGTTTTGAAAACATCTTTTTAGTTGAATTCGATGGCTCCGATTGCGATTGTATGAAGAACAATTTACACCCTAAATTGGAAAAAGAAAGGTTGTGGTGACTCATTTAGCTACATGGCGAGTGAAATAAGAGAACTATGACGAACTGAACTAGTTAAAATCAAGTATCTGCAACTTTTTCGAAAACGTTTTTAATTATGTTAAAGTCATTATCGTTTGGGAAATTACTTCAAAAATATTGCAGCTTATTCAAGTTCACTTGCTCTTACTCTCCCATTCTTGGCGAGATTCATGAGATTCACGACAGTACTATCCAAGATCTTCTTGCCGGCAAAATTCCAATTCTTGCGAATATTACCCGATGTTCTTGCAAATTTGACCAGTTCTTCAAAGACTCCTCTTAATAATTACCCAGTATCTCTCGATGGGTCGACACTGTGGAAAATTTGGTGGATTAATTTTGCACAAATTGTATATCATTGTATCATCTAGCCAAAATAATATGATTTAGGTGTGAACACTACTAAAAAGCCATGTAAATTTCTGTCCCCTGAAACTGACACATGCAAGCGTCCTTAAGCACATAAGAATGAGTTGAAAGAGATGAGAAAATAAATTCAATCAAACACGTCTTTCGTTGAATTGCGTATGTGTCCGTTTCAGGAGACATAATTTTACACAAAATCTTTCTTTACGTTTTGTATGCATCGTCACTTTTGAAACCCTCCCCCACCTCCCTCTCAAAGCATAACGTAATTTATGAACGATCCCTTTAGCTGTGCCTCTTTGAGTATATTGATGTTGCTTCTTACAGCAGTTTGGGAACTGAAGATCTTCAAAGTTCATTCATTAATTCAAAAGTCAGCTGCACAGAGCCCTTCAGAAACACCTCATTAAATACTCTATTCAGCAGTGCCGTATTTTTAAGTTAGGATAGGAGTGAGCAAGATAGCATTAAAACGCGCAAACACTCAAAAAACAAAAGAATAGACAGAGACAAAAGACTCTGTGTTAGTCACTATTGCTCGAGAGAATAAAAAAGAAAGCAAGAATCCTCAAGCACGTAGCTTAATGCGGCATTTTATAGAGCTTTTTGACGTTTAATTTGCGCACACTACTGCAAGATTTGAATCGAAGCAGTGCGAGTGAGAAGTCAACGAAGTTGTGGGAAACCAAACCGTGCATTAATCCCCGCATGTTAGACAAAGAAAGACGATTAAATGTCGAAAAGGTGTATTGGCGTATTTGCGGCACAAAATTTGTGTCATTATTTCTGTCTTGCTTTGGCGTCAATTAATGCTCATGTTGACTCTATCCAGCTATTTGAGTGTTACGGACGCGTTTTTTTATTTCGGTAAAAATGTCGCGAATTTGTCTGAACGATCCGCAAAAAATTTGTTGCATTTGTAGAGACGTGATATTGAAGGAACAGAGAAAGGGGTTTACACCTTTGTTGGAGACAGCATATCAGCTGTATTTTGACAAGGAGCTTCCAAATCAAGAGTTTGTTGTCGTGAGGAGCTTCCAATTGAGTGAGTTGTTTGTTGCTCATGCTACCAAACATTGCTTGGTTGGATGAAAGGTTCGCACAAAGGCTTACCTTTTGCCAAACCTATGGCGTGGATTAATCCAACCAATCACATGAGCGATTGTTACTTTTGTTTGACAAAAATTCATGGATTTTCCAAAGCTTTGAAGCATTAAATCGAATACCCATCAAGGTCAACATTGCACTCCGAAGCAATGCCAGTTCCAATATCTCCAAATATTGCTGGACGTGCTGATGAGTTGGAATCGGAACCAGGCAAATCTGAGAAAAGCTTTCAGGATGATATAGATTTTTTACCTTCGGAGTCTGCGGAACCGCATGTTATAACCCAAGAGGAGCTGAACGATTTGATTCGAGATTTGAACCTACCCAAGACCAAAGCGCAGCTGCTAGCTTCAAGGTTAAAGCAGTGGAATGTCCTGGAAAAAGATGTAAAGGTGTCATCTTAGGCTTTGTGCACAAATTACGTAACGCATGAAGGGGTGGGAGGGGGGTTGAGCAACCGTTACTTATTGTGACATATGAGGGAGGGGGGGGGGTTTAAAATCGTTACGTAACAAAATAACCAATTGGAAACAAAAAATCAAAAGTGAATAACCAATTTGCATTATTAAAATTGCCTGTGTTCCAAGCAAAGTAGAAAGTAGCAAGTAGAAAAGGGTTAATTTATACTAGTTAAGAATTATGTTTAAAAATTCTGGGAAAACCCCACGTTCAATACGTCAAATGAAAGCTTTCAATCCATATTTTGAAGGAAATATTTCGAAACTGAGCCAAAACTTTGCCACGTTTGCCATAACTGGAACACTGCACCAATTATCGCCATAGTTTCAAATCTTGGTTCCTTTGATGGCCAATCACATGTGTTCCTTATGGGTTTGTCGATAATAAAAACAAGTGTGTGCCGATTTGAATCAACAATAATTGTTCACCAATTATTGGTGAAATTTTCCATACATCGTACATATGCACTCTGAGAAATATATTGTTCTGTATATATTCTACACGGCTTACCTATGATTTTAATTTATTCAAACAATACCGATTTTATTTTTGATTATTATTATTTTGGTTCTTAAAGCGCTGCAATGGAGGCTTTTATTGAAAAAAAGGCATATATTGTTGAATCAAAACATAAGATTTTCGGAAACAATGCACCTTTGCATTGATTCGACCAAAGCGGTTGAATTGAAAAATAAAATATTGTTTTTTATATTAGAACCATTGAAATAATAAGAAATTTAGTTGAATTTGTTGTTGATTGTTTATTCTACAAAATTATTTTGTTGAATCAATAATGATTTCTGTTAGAAATATAAATTGACTAACAATACTGGATTCGATAAGAAATTTTGGTGTTTCAAATATATGATTGCATTAAACTAAGACAAAGTGTGGTTTGATTTGATACACAAGAAATGTGTGTTCAATCACCCAATATTCCTCTGCGTGTAGCCTACATCAAGTGCACTTGTTACGGCGTCTGTTGTTCTATGTTTCGGATCAAACGGAAAATTGATTGGTATAAAAAAAAAATTTATAATAATTAGATTATAATAATCGCAATAGGTTAATATTATGCATTGCATAAAATACTGTTGCGATCGTTTAGCTAGAATTATGTTATATGAATAAAACTTTGAACTTGTTTGTAATACTTTAAATAATTTCAAGACGTTTTAGTAAAGTTGCTGAACTAATATTTTTAACAATTTTATAGTACGTTCGCACTACTGCTTATATTACGTGATATAGAGTATCTTGATATCTATATAAATAATGTACATTTCATTTGATATCAAGATACTCTATATCATGTAAAGTAGTGTGAACGTACGAATAAGAATATCCAGTAACCTGATTAAATGCAGTATAATTAGTGCAATGTTTTTCGTAATCTTTTTATTAACTTTAAGTTACTTTAATGAAATTAATTGACTTATGTTAGCAATCTTTACAAATTTCAAGTTACTCAAATGAAAATTAAACATAAAAACAACAACAATAATAGTTTTTGTGATGATTTTATCACAATTGAGAAATAGGGGGGGAGATCGTTACGTAATTTAAGGGGGAGTCTGGTCATGTGTTACTTATTGTTACATAGGGGAGGGAGGGGGTCCAAAATCCCGCTTTTTTGCGTTACGTAATTTGTGCACAAAGCCTTATAGGAAGAGACATTCAGATAACATTAAATATTTTTCGATGGACGGTGATCTTATCTTTTGCAACAACATTGAAGGTTTAATGGAAGAGCTACAGTTAGAGTATCACGCAACTGACTGGAGGCTCTCCATCGACGCTTCAAGCAAAAGCTTAAAGGCAGTGTTACTGCACAATGGAAATAAGTATTCTTTAGTGCCAGTTGCATTTGCAGCTCACATGAAGGAAACTTATGAGAACATAAAAACACTTTTGATAAAGATCAAATATTCGGAACACCAGTGGAATCTCTGTGCAGACCTTAAGGTAGTGGCATTGCTCACTGGGCTTCAAGGAGGCTAAAGGGTGTCCACGATGAAATTGCCACACTATGAAATTGCTCTAACTTTTAAACCGTTGAGTAGAATTTAATGAAAATTTGGGTGGATTTAGTTCATAGTGCATTATTTACATCCTGCAAGTTTTAAAGTCCTGTGATCAATACTCGCGGAAATGGAGTCGAAAGAACAGCTCGTGCGTGATAAAATCTTGCGCATTCATCACGAGAACAAGGATCTCTCGCATCGTTCCATCGCTAAAACGTTGGGAATCGCGAATTCCACGGTGTCGCGAGTGATTAAGCGGTTCGAGGAACGGTTGACCACCGATCGGAAGCCCAGAAGTGAAGGAAAAAGTATTCCGTACAACACCAGAAATCACAACCGCGTAGTTGGGGCCTTCAACCGAAATCCGAACGCCTCCGTTCGGGATGTGGCTAAGAAGCTGCACCTAAGCCGAAGTTTTGTCAGAAGGCCAAAACTAAGGCTGGGCTTCGAACGTTCAAGGTACAAAAGGCCCCTAATCGCGACGAGAAGCAGAACAAGTCCGCCAAAACCCGTGCCAGGAAGTTGTACCTCAACATGCTGACGAAAGTTGAATGCTGCATCATGGACGACGAATCATATGTGAAGGCCGACTTCAAACAGATCCCCGGCAACCTGTTTTTCACGGCCAAGGATAAGTTCAGCGTTCCGGAGCATGTCCGCACTCAGAAGATGTCCAAATTTGCGAAGAATTTCCTGGTTTGGCAAGCCATCTGCACATGCGGGAAGCAGAGTGCACCTTTCATGACCCAGGACACGATAAACGG
This sequence comes from Aedes japonicus, assembly GCA_034211315.2. Taxonomy (NCBI): domain Eukaryota; kingdom Metazoa; phylum Arthropoda; class Insecta; order Diptera; family Culicidae; genus Aedes; species Aedes japonicus. Next base: position 6,037 of record JASCZW010009344.1, on the reverse strand, counting down.
ACAGGTGTACTTAAAAGAGTGCCTCCAGAAGCGGCTGCTTCCTCTCCTGAAGGCCCACAACGTCCCAACAATCTTCTGGCCGGATTTGGCCTCATGCCACTACTCCAAGGACGTGCTGAAGTGATATGCGGACAATAAGGTCAATTTCGTGCCGAAAATGTTCAACCCTCCCAACACTCCGGAGCTCCGCCCCATCGAGAAGTACTGGGCGATTATGAAGCAGCGCCTTCTTAAACGACCTAAGGTAGTGAAGACAGTCGAGGAACTGAAGAAAGTATGGGTTTACATGCAAAAAACGGTTGATTCACAGGTTTTGCAGAATCTTATGGCCGGGGTTAAGGCCAAGGTGCGGGCGTTTGCGTATGGACTGTAAATAAAATACGAGTAAAATGGTAAAATGAAGTTTAATAATTATTTCCCAATCCCTGAAAATTTGATGGCAATCGGATGAAAACCCGAATTTTGCGAATCAATTTTGTGTGTGGCAATTTCATCGTGGACACCCTTTACACAAAGCATTGTTGTTTCCTCCTGCGAATGGGACAGCCGTGCGAGGGATAAACATTACCACCAGCAGCATTGGCCAGCACGTACCGAGATGGTACCTGGGAAGAAAAATGTGTCAAATCTGCCTCTTGTCGACAGGGACAAAATTTTACTACCTCCGCTATATATTAAGCTTGGGTTGATCAAAAATTTTGTCAAAAAGCTGGATATTCAAGGAGAACCATATTGTTTTTTGAGGAACAAGTTTCCGAGATTGAGCGAAGCCAAGGTGAAAGAAGGAGTATTTGTTGGCCCTCAAATTAGGAAACTCCTTAAAGACGACAATTTTCAGCAAACTCTTAACGCGACACAGTTACGAGCATGGAATGCGTTCCAAAAGGTTTGTGGTCACTTCTTGGGAAATGAAAAGTCTCCGGAATATGTACACACCGTTCAAGAGCTAGTTGATTCGTTTGCTGCACTGAGATGTAATATGTCACTTAAATTGCACTTTTTGCATTCTCATCTGGATTTCTTCCCAGAGAATATGGGAGCCGTCTCAGATGAACATGGAGAACAATTTCATCAGGATATCGCACAGACTGAAAAGGACTTTGCTGGCAAATGGAGCCCAGCGATGCTAGCGGACTACTGCTGGATGCTACAGAGGCAAACACCTTTGAAGAACTATAAAAGGAAAAAGAAAACAATGTGAATTTAAGTTGAAAAATATAGAGAAAATTTCAACTAAATGACTGACTGACTGACTGACTGATAGAAAATCTTGATTTTCATGAAAATTCGTAATTTGTGAATAAAAACTCATTTTTTTCAACACGAATGGATTCAGGGAGGTCCATTTCATAAAATCCTAGCCCAACATTCAAGGGGCGGAGCTGAAATTCATGTTTTCAAAATAGAAAATCTTGATTTTCATGAAAATTCGTAATTTTGTGAATGAAATCCCGGTTTATTTCATTAATTTTACGTGTTACGAAAAATCTGTGATAACGAATGGATTCAGGGAGGTTTATTTCATAAAATCCAAACCCAACATTCAAAGGGCAGAGCCAATATTCTGGTTGTTGATGAGGTAGATCATATTACTACGGAAGTACGTGTTTTTGTGAATCACATTTTTCTCAAAAACTGGACGTGTTACAGCATTTCCCATTTGTGTTACAGCAGAGCCCATATTTGAATTCAGCGTGGCGAGATCTATAAAATTCAACATATATACTTGAAGAAAGTGAAACACTGCCGACTAGTGTAGCTTGTCTCTTGAACGATTTGCTGATGTTTTCGACGTATTGGATCCTTAATTACACTTTATACTACCGTACTGTATGTTGAAAATACTTGTACATGTTTTTACATAGCCGTAGGAACGCAAAGAAAAAGTCGACAAAGAGAGTCTCTCAATGTTACTTAGGACCTAATGCATTGTTTTGTTTGATTTGTTGAAGAGTGGGATTTCTTCTTATTTTCATTTGATCTACTTATTTATCTCTTTGATCAAAAAGCATCTTACAACCATGTATGGAATTGGCTGTAAAGTTCTACAATAAAAATAATGTCTACTTATAAAAAACCGCCTATAAAATTATAACATATTCTGTTATAAATTTATTTATATGTATCATTTTCCCAGTAACTCAGGGTATAAAAAACTTGTTATATCTTGTAACATAATTTATTAGAAGCCAGTTATGTTACTTCAAAAATATGTATTATTGTTTGTTATATTTTTAATCTAATTATAACATACTGTGTTATTCTTCTGATTAGACAAGAGTTGTTTTTATTATAAATAGCTGATCCCGGTGCGAGCGTTGCTACGCCTGCAACTAAATGAATGAACATTACATAGAACTGACGCTTTTTTTTAAAGAGTTTTTTTGAGTAATAAGGAGTTCAAACTTCTATCAGAACATTCTTGTTACCCAGGCAATACACAGTTTGTGGCTTAGTTACCTGGATAATTCTCAGGATTGGTTGAAATTTGTGTTTGAATTCACCATAGAAACATTTCTTGCATTCAAAAAACCCCGCATACCATTTTTGATTCCATTTGCATGATTAATTCTCAAGCTATGCAGAAATTTGTGTTTCATTTGTATGCGAGCCGGAAGGGGGAAGCGGTCTCAAACAATCATAAGAACCTTCCCAGCCCCAAAAATACCTGCAAACATATTTTCACTCCGATCGGTCATACAGACAGTCAGACAGAAATCCATTTTAATATAAATAAAAATCCTGTTTCCAATAACCCCCACATGCCAAATGTGGTTTCATTTACTTGAATAGTTCTCGAGTTATGCAGAAAATTGCGTTTCATTTGTATGAGAGCCCCCCCCCCCTTTCAGAGGGCAAGGGGTCTCTAACCACCATAGAAATATGTCTGACCTTCAAAAAAATCCAAACATGTCAAATTTGATTCCATTTGCTATATTAGTTCTCGAGTTTTGCAGAAATTTGTGTTTCATTTGTTTGGAGAGCCAAACCCCCCCCCCTCCCCCCCGCGCTCTTCAGAAGGCGGAAGAGTCTCAATGACCATAAAAACATTTCTCTCCTTCAAAAACCTCCATATGCCAAATTTGGTTCTATTTGCTGGATTAGTTCTCGAGTTATGCAAAAATTTGTGTTTCATTTATATGGGAGATCCCTCCCTCCACTTTTAAAAGGCGGAGGGGTCTCAAATCATCATAGAAACATTTCTCTCCTTCAAAAACCTCCATATGCCAAATTTGGTTCCATTTTCTTGATTAGTTCTCGAGTTATGCATAAATTTGTGTTTCATTTGTATGGGAGCCCCCGCCCCCTTGAGAAAAGGGAGGGGTCTCAAATTAGCATTGAAACAGTATTCATCTACAAAAACCTCCACATGCCAGATTTGGTTCAATTTGCTTGATAAGTTCTCGAGTTATACAGAATATTGTATGTCATTTGTATAGGAGCCCCCCCTTTCAGGGCGAAGAGGAATCTGAAACCATCATAGAAACCTCACACATGCTAAATGTGGTTTCTTTTGCTTGGGGTCTCAAACCACCGTAGAAACATTTTTTGCCTACAAAACTTCCACATGCCATATTTGGTTCCATTTGTTTGATTAGTTCTTGAGTTATGCAGAAAATAGTTTTTCATTTGCATGGGAGCCTCCCTTTCTAAAGGCGGGAGGGGTGTCAAACTATAATAAAATCCTTTCCCGGACCCAAAAACCCCTGCATACAAATTTGCATAGCGGTAGGGATAGTTCTCATGTTTGGTTTAAATTTGTGTTTCGTATGTATGGTAGCCCCCCTATTCAGAGTGAGGAGAGGTCTTAAATTACCACAAAAACATTTCTTGCCTCACCCATACCAATTTTGGTTCCATTTGCTTGATTAGTTCTCGAGTTATGCAGGAATTTGTTTTTCATTTGCATGGGATCCCACCCTTTCTAGAAGCGGGAGGGCTCTCGAACTATCATAAGATGCTTTCCCGGACCCAAAAACCACTGAATACAAATTTGCAAAGCAGTAGATATAGTTCTCATGTTTGGTTGAAATTTGTTTCATTTGTATGAGAGCCCCCTTTTTAGAGGGAGGAGGGGCTTTGAACCACCATAAAAACATTACATGCCTTAAAAAACTCGTCCATTTCAAATTTGGTTCCATTTGCTTGATTATTTCTCGAGTTATGCCGAAATTTGGGTTCCATTTGTTTGAGAGCACCCCCTCCCCCCTTCCTCCTCATATGACGGAAGAGTCTCAAATCACCATAGAAACATTTCCCTCCTTCAAAAACTTCCACATGCGAAATCTGGTGCCATTTCTCTTATTAGTTCTCGAGTTATGCAAGGATTTGCGTTTCATTTGAATAGGTTCCCCCCCTTTCAGAGAGGGGAGGGGTCTCAAATCAACAAAAACAATTTTTTGTCTTCAAAAACCACCACATAGTAAATTTGGTTCCATTTGCTTGATTAGTTCTCGAGTCATGCAGAATAGTGTATTTCATTTGTATCGGAGCCCTACCCCCCCCCCCCCCCCCCCTTAAGGATGGGAAGGGGTCTCAAACCAACATAGAAACATTTTTTGTCTTAAAAAACCACCACATGCTAAATTTCGTTCCGTTTGCTTGATTAGTTCCCGAGTTATGCAGAATATTGTGTTTTATTTGTATGGGAGGCCCCCCTTTTATGACGGGGAGGGTTCTCAAGCTACCATAACAACCTTTTTTGCCTTCAAAAACTCACACATGCTAAATTTGGTTTCTTTTGCTTGATTAGTTCTCGAGTTGTGTAGAAATTTGTGTTTCATTTGTATGGGAGCCCCCCTTGTCAGTGAAGGGAGGGGTCTCAAACCATCATCAGATTGGTCTCCGGTCCCAAAAAACTCTGCATACAAAATTTCACGCCGATCGGTCCTTCCGCTCGCGAGTTAAATCGTGATAAAGGAAACCCCAACTCATTTTTATTAGGCAGCATAATTAATCATCAATTAAAAGAGAGATTTGAGCAATAAAAAATGAAAAAAGTGCCACTAAATTATTAAGGCCTGTGCCAACAAATAATGTGTGATCAGCATTAAAAAATAGGAATGAGCAATAAAAGATGAGAAAAGATCTTCGGATAATCTAATTGTGACCGGTAAATCTGTCAAATAAAGCAACAGCTATTAGTATATGTGCAATTAAATATGGCAGTATTTCCGCCAAATTATGTAATTTGAGCACTAAACTATTCGCATATGTCTTTCAATTTTATTGGATTTTCCCATAAAAACAGTAAAATGAGCAATGGATATTTATATGGTTATTTATTTATCCATTGCTCATTTTACTGTTTTTACAGGAAAATCAATAAAATTGAGACATATGCGAATAGTTTAAGTGCTCAAATTACATAATTCGGCGGAAATACTGCCGTATTTAATTGCACATATACTAATAGCTGTTGCTTACTTGATAGATTTACCGGTCACATTTAGATTATCCGAAGATCTTTCTCATCTTTTATTGCTCATTCCTAATTTTTAATGCTGATCACACATTATTTGTTGGTACAGACCTTAACTAATTTAGTGGCACTTTCATTTTTTGGTGCTTTTTCTGAATTACTAAGTGCAGGTAAATATTTTAGTCTTTTTATTATATAGATTCTGATATTTTAATAACATCCTGCAGCATGTTTCTAACAAAGCTTGTTAAAGAAAATGAGTATAACATAGTAACTCAAGCTGATATAAAGTTGCTATATCTTTCTAGTCGAGTAGAGCGACTGAAGCAACCGGATGTCGCCTCAGTATACGCGCAGAATCTCGAGGCAGCGTTGCCAGACGAGGGCGTGCTCGATGTGACCCCTCTAGAGCACTGCTGGAGTACAGTAAAAGCAGCCATCAACGACGCAGCCGAGAGTACCATCGGGCACGTGGAACGCAGTACACGGAACGAATGGTTCGACGAGGAGAGCAGAGCGCCGGTAGAAAATGTATGAAAATGTCATGACATTTCCTCTCGTGTCAGTTAACTTTTGCGTGTATTCAATTCGGTCGTAATGAAAAATGTTAAATCT